>JAUBOC010103704.1:0-13164 GCA_032275365.1 Anablepsoides cearensis | reverse complement strand
GTCAGATGCAGGTCGCATTTAAAATGTAATATGAACGTGCACAGCAAAAGATCGGATTTTTTCAAAAAATCCGAATTAAGCATTAAGACCTGCAGTGTGAACGTAGCCTAGGGCACCCACTTCTGGTGATTGGCCAGCCACTTTACCTGCTCATTAAGCTTGTGATAGGTAACACCCATTCTGCTACACACTGAAAACATGGATAAAATAAGAAATACGAAACATGCATATAAAACATGTAGCGTTCATGTAGATGCAGTCTTTTCAAATAAATTTGTTCTTGAACAGTTGTTTTCTGAAGTGGTACATTTATTTATCCATCTGTTTACTGAGGCCATTAAAAGAAGTTGTAAAAAAATAAAAACATGTTGATTAAATCCTCCTTTTTATCCATCGTTTTACATGGCAACAACAGAAGCAATATTATATTGTGTTCAGGTGGATGTAACTCAAATGTTGGGGCTGAGTTAGCAACTGTAAAAGTAATCATTTCGGGAACAAAAGAAAAAGCTAAAAGGCTACAGCTGAGGCCCTCCATCATCATTTTCAGCGGCAGGCTGAGTCATTTCTACATTCTGCTCTCTGTCAACATTCTCTGGTTTCATTTATAGATTTTTTTTTCATGTTTATTAAATAATGTCTAATGTTACAACCTTTAAACACAACATGATCTACTGTACGTCAAACTGAACAGATACGTATATATTACAGCTAATTAAGACATCTCAAAGAGCTCATCAGTAAATCTTATTTTTCCACATTAGCTGTAGCCGCCATCTTTATTTAAGTTGGGTCCAGCAGTGACTCAGTTTCTAATATTTTCATTAATATGTTTCCAGTGGTTTATGAGATATTTTGCTAACAGATAGGGTATGTTTTGATGATGATGCTCAGCTACTACCACACCAAATATTAACTTTGTGTTTGCTAAGGTTGTTCAGCTGTAGCCGTCTTGAACAGGGTTGATCCCAATGAGTTGTAGACATCCAGTGTTTACTTTCTGAGCATTTAGTGTAAATCAGCCTGGAGATATTTTGCTAACACTACAAACATACACTCAGAGTTTTTGCACATGTGGTTCTGGTGCTTATCAAGCTGTCAGCAGGTCACATGGTTTTCCAGGTGCTTTTCTCCCAGAGGGAATCTGGCTGGTGACACCTGAGGCCTCCAGGGAACCTGCAGCTGTTTGTCACCACAGCCGAGGCCGAGCCTTCCAGGAAACCCCTCATACTGAAACTCCCATGATGCAACACGTAAAGTCTGGATGTTTCTCATGTCTGCTGGGAGAAATGAAAGTAAAGAAGTTTGCCCAAAAGTCTGATGAGGTTTTGGACAACAAAGCTTGAAAACATTCCACGTCGCGCGGAGGCAGCAAATCAAAGAGTAAATGTGTTACTTGTCACCTTTAATTCATCAAAACATCCATCTGCCTTTCATCCTCCTGACTTTGGTCCCACATATCAATGCAAATCACTTCTCTGGCTACTTTTCAACACAAGTCACACTCAGAGCTGAAGGCTGCTCCGCCGAGTCAAACAGCACAACTCCTGATGAGTTCTGTGAAACGGGATTGTTGCTTCCTGCAGTCCAGGGTGACACGGCGTGTCACCAAAAAATAAAATCAGATGTCCCGATCCGTAACGACAGCGCTGCCTGGAGGCCTCGTCTGTTTCCCAGTCAGAGGTGATGCGAGGGAGACGAGACAGAATCAGGCTGCCGAGGAGAGGAACAGTGATTTTATTGATCTCATCTGATCTGATTCCAAACCGATGATGAGTTTTGTTACATGTAAAACATGTTGGAATCAGTCAGAGGACGTGAAGCTGATGTCTGCAGAGCAACTTCTGCCATCACTGGAACAATACTGACACT
This sequence comes from Anablepsoides cearensis, assembly GCA_032275365.1. NCBI lineage: Eukaryota > Metazoa > Chordata > Actinopteri > Cyprinodontiformes > Rivulidae > Anablepsoides > Anablepsoides cearensis. The sequence goes on along the minus strand of JAUBOC010103704.1, from coordinate 11,292 downwards.
TAGTGGCTGAGTCCTCCCTGCATGAGGAGTCAACTCAACATCAGTTAGACATGAACCAGTGTGAGCTGAGGTTTAGCTTCAGTCTCCAGCATTAGCAAGAAAATGCAGATAATTCTGATTATATTAATAAAGTCTGTTCTTAAAAAACAAAGTGTCATTTTAACACCTATAGAGTTGAATTTAACTCAGTTTCATGTAATATTTGGTTCCATTAAAAATGAGTGTAAAATATTCTCTATAGCCAGAGTCAACTTCTCATTTTACTTATTTTTGTTTCAAAATCAACAATGAAACAAGTAAAATTATTTACACTATAGTTCGTTCACGCTCTACAGAGTAATAATATTATTTTTATGGAGTTATTTTTACACTAAATTTTACTTTTAAAAATTCACTTTATTGTGTACTTTCTACTTCTCACATTTTTAAACAAGAAGAAGTAAAAAGTTGTTTCTCCTGTTTCATTTCAGCTCGTTATTGTGAAAAAAAAATATTATCCTGATAAATTGTGCCTCCTGGAAATAGTAAATTTAATTGTAGTAGAGGATGATAATAATAAATATAAACCATTCTGACACCAAACTGTACACTATCCATCACAGCTGCACGCCTTTAGAAAAAAATATTTTTCGGAGAGTTCACCTCCCAATAAATGTCATGTTGGAAAACCTAACTGCTCATTTCTACTCAATACTTTTGATTGACTTTTGATACTTACGGTAAATACAAAAAAATCAGATACTTTAAGACTTTTACTCAAGTAATATTCCTAAAGGAGACTTTAACTTTTACCAAAGTTATTTCATGATAAGATACTTGTACTTTTGCTCAAGTATCACTTTGTGGTACTTTATACAACACTGTCATCTTTATCCCAAAGTGTTGCTGTAATCTTTGCTCCTCTGTGTGCTTAGAGTTGAACATCTGGAAAAATTCTCATCTCGACACCTTGTGTTTTCCTGGAACCAACCTGCCAATCTGCCTACAAGCCAACTCTGCTGTTCTGCTACATCTGGAGACCAACATCCTCCTCTCAGCATCGTCTTCCTCTCCACCTGCTGGAAAACAAGGGCTCTTATTTGGATTCAAGCACCATATTGCTGTTTGGACTCTTCCATCTTCCACAGATCCCTCCTGAAGTCATCTACCTTTTTCTATCATTGTAAATAAACATCACTAAACTTTGATTTTTATCTCAGTGTGTCAACTTCGTGTGTGTGGGTTCATTTAAAACTTTACACTAAGGAGATTAAAACTTCAACAACTGATCTGTCCAGCACGCGTTAATAAATGATGGATTATTTTAAAGTAATGTGAAGCTTCAAGTTTGACATATTTAGGGACCAGAAATGATCATCTTTGGACAAAGAACTTAATGCATTTTAATTAAATAAAATAATGAAGATACAGCAGCTCTTGTTGGAGTAAATGTCCTGTAGTATCAAAATAAGCCCAAACCATCACTCCTCCACCTCTGTGCTTCACAGCTGGTTTGAAATGTTTATAAAGGCGGTTAGGTTTTCTCTATGATGAGCTGCATAACCAATCAAAACTTCATTTATATAGCACTTTATACCACAGAAGTCAACCAAAGTGCTGCACAGAAGAGAAATACAATAAAACAAAAATCATGTAAGTGAATAAAAAACACAAGGACTGGCCCACTGCAAATGTTCTCTGGAGTTAAATACCAAAGCAAAAGAATTGGTTGTTAAAAGAGATTTAAAGTTCTTAATGGTTCTGGCAGAACTTCCAGAAATAAGGACTATTCCAGAGTTTAGGACCAGCTGAGAAGGCTCTCACTAAAAACAAGGAGTAAAATCTTAAACAATCCTAAAAAAAGAACAGGCAGCCAGTGAAGAGAACGCAATAAAGGGGTAATGTGCTCACACCGTCTCATCCTCTCTAATAACGAGCAGCTGAAGACGTCAGAGGAGAGACTGGTCAATTCCACGATAAAGAGAGTTCAGTAATCTTAGAGAAGATAAAAGCATGAATGACCCTCTCCAGGGCATCATGGGAAAGATGAGGCTTGACCTTTTTAAAGGAGACATATCCTCCCTTTAAATCCCTTTTCACATTTAAATCATTCAGTTTATACAAAGTGGAACTGCAATGTTTTGGTCTGAATTTCACCCTAATCTAACTTCATCAGCTCCTCTTTTACCCCTTTTCTGATGTGTGTCTGAAGACAACTCATTTTGATACTGTTCCCTTAAATCCAAACAAGGTGCTTCACACCTCGCCCTGCTCCAGTCTTTAGACAGGTTCAACCCAGCTTGTGGTTGGTAAAGGCCCTGTCACACTATAATGTTTTAGACAACTTGTGAAATATTTTTATTCCTAAATTACTAATAAAAGTTATACATTAGATTAATTTGATAAATGCAACCCCTGAATTGAGACACAGCTACAGAGACAGACAAAGTTGAAGAAAACCAGTGGTGGGCACAGTCATCTGCTAACAGCTAACAGTGCAAGCTAACTTTTTCATTTAGTGGATTAATATTTTTCACCTGCTTTGGAAACTTTTTGAGGACCAGTAATGTCTGCATAATTGAGTTCTGCTAACTTTAAATCTGCTTACAAAGTCAACTATCCCCTCAATGCTGCATGTCATCATGCGTCTTGTGCATGCATGTAGCATTTTTAGCATTCTGTGTGTCCACCTGTGTTAGTTTTCAACTTAAAGGAGATGAAGATGTGTGACGAAGATTGAGTGACAGTCACTTTCGTCCACTCAGATCCTTGTAATCTGGTCAGAAAAGGTTAATGATTGTCAAGGAAAATGCCCTAAAGCAGTGGTTTCCAACCTTTTTAGACATTTTAGACTTTTAGACCTGAGCCATTTTGTTATACCACTAGTACCCCTCAGTCAAACATAATGATGATTCTTGAAAACTATAATGTACAAAAACTGATTATTAATTATTAATTTAACCCCCTTAACTAGTACAATTAATTCTCAGGCATTTTATTCTTTTCAACTCACATTAAACATAAAAGATAAAAATGTTGCCTTGAAAGTGAATAAGTAAATAAATAAACCAGGTAACGGCAAGTACAGGAAGCAGCAGCGTCCAAAATGCATTGTATTGTCCAAAATACATCAGAATCTTACCCAAATGAGCAAATTCTGTGAGATTCTGTGTTTTATACTGGATTCCATTTGGTTTTGTCAATCCTGTGATTCTGCATTTTCTACATTGTGGGAGTAATAGGGTCCTACATATCTCAGTCTTTTTACACACCTGGGAAATGTTTCCGTATATCCCCTGTAATATGCCCGTGTACCCCTCGGGGTACACGTACCCCTGGTTGGGAATTACTGCCCTAAAGCATTTTGGGAGATGTAGTAACTCAGTTTATATGATTTTATCCAGACAAATATTTGGTTCAAAAGCAACTAGGGTTGAGCTATATTGGCAAAAAAATTAATCACAGTTAATTGTGGTATTTAGCCAATAACAATTAATTTGACGATTAATGCCCTGGAGTCCCTGGACACCCTAATGTCCTGGTCACATGACTAATTTAGTGGGAAAGATTCATAAAAATCTGTTCCAAATTGTGTCAAAATTACAGACTTCAGGCTTTACATCAAACTTTAAATTGTGTTGATAGATAAATAAATTACAGAACGTTTTTTTATGTTAATCATATTTGAAGTGGAGAGGAGCACCTAATCGTATTAATCGATTAATGCCAAAAAGTAATTGCACACAATACAATTATGCCCAAACCTAAAAGCAACAGAGCAAAGGTAACATAGGATTTTATTATTTTTTTAAAACTCTGGACACAATTCTGTTTTATTTGATTTGATTGCTTTAGATTCAGTGTTATGATTGTGGCAGGCAGCTTCAAAAAAGGCAAAATAAGGATTTATTTAAACAAAAGGTGCTGGCACAGCACGGCACCATAAAGTCTGTGAACAGCACAATGATCAGACCAGGGAAGTGAAGACAAGACACAGAATATAAAGGTGAGACTAATGAACACAAACCAGAAACACCTGGGAGAGAAACATGAGGATCAGGTGTGAGTGGGCGGGGCTGGAGGGAAGGCAGACAGGAGGAAGAAAACAGATGACAAGAAAGAAAACTAGAATAAAACATTACCACAGACACTGATTATAACATTCAGTGAATCCTGGTTGTATTGTGATGAAAATTAGAGTTTTTTAATCTGTGAGAACTGAAGAGCTGAGACAAAGTTTTGGTTTATGTCACTTTGTGCAGTTTAACATGCTGATTCAACTGCTTGTGGTTTCATTGTGTTTGGTGGACGTGGAAATGTTTTTATGAGCTTTTAGTTTTTCTGATGTTTCTTTGTTGCACGACTGTTAAAATGACAGATTTCGAATTAGCAGTTATCGTTAGATTCCACTAATTATTTTTTAACCTATTTAGTGATTTAGTGTTTATGAAGCTATCTTTTAGTTAGTGGATTGATGGTTTATAAAGCTAATGTTTGGGTTAGCTGTGCCCACCACTGAAGACAACTAAAATAAAGAAAAACAATAAGATAAGAAATAGTAAATGAAATAAATCTAAAGAGTAATGTAAACTAAAAAGACACAGAACCTGACATCCTGAAACTTTAAGGACGATTTTTTTACACAACCTTTTCATTTTGTCTTCATTTTTGTTTATTAAGTGAGATTTTTGTTCATTTGAGGTTAGATTTTAAAAAATAAGCTACAAACTGATCAAATCATATTTATGTCCTGATAATAAAAAACTAAAAGAGGATTATTTTTCTCTACGACTGTTAGCAAACAGTTAAATGTATCTTTTTACATGATGTTTTTACCATATTTAAAAATTTGACTGTGCTGTACTTGCATCTTTAAACCTCAAATCTGAGCCCCTGAACTAGATCAAACTTTGTCTTTGATCTCGACAGAGAAGGTCAGGACCTCAAACCCTTTGAGAAACGACAGCCGGCTTTCACCCTGATTAATGTGTGGAAAATCAGGTTCAGGCTTTCCAGGCACCAAACAGACTCTCCTAAAACTCTGTACCGCTGACCTGAGACGTCCTGTTGAACCGGATCTGACAGACTGCTGGTTTGAACCAACGAGGTCAAGTGAAACGTTTCTCTGCAGTCATCTAGAAGTGGAGCCTGGAGGAGATAAACACTGTGGTCAGGTGGAGGTCGGTATGTGCAGCTCTTTCCCTCACGTCGGGGTCAGCTACAGAATCTGTGGAAAGGTCCAATCAGAGTGAAGTGGAGTTCAACTGAAAATAAAAACATTACTGATACTGTTCATATATAAACTAAGTTATTACTGACAAGTGACAAAACATTTTGTAATGATTATTATTCACACACTGGTTTGTCCAACAACTGGTTCTCATCTACATTTTTTAACTACATGAAATAACTTTAGTTTTTTACCATTTTGTGACTTTGGATTTGATCAAAAAGTCCTGCTCATCATTTTACACTGAGCTCTTTATCTTGATGCAGTCGTGAATGTTCTGTGTTGTTGCAGCCCTACTGTAAGCTGCTGATCTTGATTAAAGTGAGAGTTCAGATATTTTGAACCTGGGTTCTGTGAAAAGGTTATAAACATTCATTATCTTGCATGTTGTAGAATCACAGCCTGAGTTCGGATACTGAAACGAGCTAACGGCTAACAGCTAGGTCAAGCTGGTCTGCTGTCATGGCAAGTGGTTTGTCAAGTGGATGTGGGCCAGGTCTGGTTCTGATTCCATTGTTTTTAAGACGGCATACCACTGTTAGATATTTTGCTGTTACAGCAGCCTGTGATCTAGCAATTTGTGATGATTATCACATTGAAAGGATTAACCCTGTTCGTACCAAAAAAATAATAATAAACACTTCTTTAACTGGGTTTGTCCACACCTCTATTGTGATTCATTTACACACATGTAGATAGGAATGCCACAACACTGACCCACTGTTTGAAACCAGTTAAGGCCAGCTTTGGCCACACATATACACTGAGGATGTGCCCCATAGGGGCCAAGAGGAGATAAAACTTTAGTGAAGACAAAAGAAGGGATGTCCCAGTGCTGTTACTCTGTGTTAATTCCCTTAACATTTTAGATAAATTGGTAAAACATATTCAACTCTCTAGTGTGTTTTTTAATGTATATTTCTTCTCCACTGGGATCAAAGAGCCGGGTGAGCCTTCACCCCCGTTGGAGAGGAGAAAAGCTTCACCACAACTGGCCCAGTTGTGGTTTGGTTTATGTGGTGCTGGCCCATGCAACCAACTCTGGCAAACATCACTAAAGGGCGGACAGTGTTAGTGCACTGTGTGGGCCAGACATGGGCCAGACACATTTTTCTATATCTCTAAATAGACTAATATTCAGAATTTTAGCCTGTGGATAGGAACCAGAGAATTAGAACCTTCAACCTGTGACACTATCACCTCTGAGCAGCCACATGAAGAGACCAGTTTATAAAATCATATTAAGAAAATTTAACTTAGTTCTTTTATTGTAAACTCCGGAAATGTTCTTCATGTGATTGGACCACAGCAAAAACACAAGAAGGCGTCGTAGCGGGCTTTAAAAAACACACCATAATATTAGGTTCCAGGTAAACATTAACTGCACTTATCCACAGAGAAAAACACATGCTGCACCACTCAGCACACCATTAAAATGCACTACAAACAGCTATGTTTTACCTAAAACATCTGCCGCAATTATAACATGTATTATTTACCCGATGATTAATTTATGTTCCGTTCCAGCTTCTATAAACATGTATGTCTTCAGAGAGCCCTGGAAAGCTGTGTGAAGAGGTTGAGTCAGAAACATGAAGAGATGTATGGTACAGCAGTGCCAAGTGAAATACTCACAGCTTGGCTGCAGTAAACAGCTCAAGAGATGCATATAACGTGGCATAGATACAACCATACGGATAACTCTTATCTTCTGAGTGGTGTCATAGTTTAAAGCTTTACAGAAAACTAGCTTTACTGAAAATCCTCTAATGTTTTGTCTGAACTTTATCCCAAGGCTTGTGATTCTTTTAAAGTCATGGGTTTTTTATAAAAACTCTACGAAACAAAAACACATGAGTATCACATATATAAATCCTAATTTTTAGATGTGAAGACATGTTAGAACAAGCTGTTTTAATCGCAATTAATCTCAAGATATTTTTGCAATTAATCACAATTAATTTTTTTAGAACCTATCACTTTACTATGGCTGAATGTGTAGGTTTGCATGTTGCAGTTCACTCCATGGGTTACACACTATGTACAGTTTTTATTTAGTTTTTCTTTTTATCTTTTATGGATTATTTTATTTATTTATTTTTGCTGACAACTGTGACCTTAGTATCTATCTTTCATTCCTCATGTAGTACTCATTTGGAATGAAACTACAAAAAAATCCTTGAATTCTGGTTTGGAGCATTTTTAGGCCCTGTTTTAAATTTAAAAAAGGGGCAATGCGTTTTCAAAAACTTTAAACCAGTGGTGCCCAAACATTTTCCCCAAAAGTCCAAAATAATCATCTATCCAGGGCGGCGGGCCACATACAGTAATATAATACATAAAATACAGATATTTTTTAAGTAAAGTCCTTTATTTTTAACAATTAAACTAGCAGCCAGTGTGGTGGCCTGCTTTTTTGTAGTCTTTGCACTTGGAGAAAGTCTGCCATATGCTCAAGCAGCAAAGGCTCATGGGACATTTTATAAATTAATCAAATGAGTTTTTGTGGACTTATAAAGTGTGCAAATCTACATGTGGTTAAATCCAATCTAAACATCTCTTGTTGTTACTCGTATTTTAGGACAACAGGTTATTACTGCTGGGCCACATGAAAAGGCTTGGCAAAGCAAGCTGGTCTTATTTTTTCTATTTTTCTCTTTTCCAACACTATGGCCAGCATTATATGCAGAACCACCCTCTGTTTGTTTACACTTGTTTTAATGTAATATAGGAAATTTAAAGAAATAATGCGTGTTAAAAAAAATTGTCGTCATTAAGCGTCAGCAGTGCACAGCACTAATATATATATGAATTGAAAAAATCCTAGTGAAACATCGAGTCTATAGATAAAGCTTATAAGCCCTGCTCTGAGTAACGTTTAGCTCTGCTCCCCATGAAAACACTCACAACATATTAACTGAGATCCCACTTACTGCTGTCTACTGCAGGTAAAACACTGACTTCTCAGCATTCCAAACAAATAAATGAATAAAATCTGTCACTTTAAAAGTTATCCCTCTACATATTAGTACTATTGTATAGTATAAAACTTGCTTGATGTGATAACATTTAGTAAGTCATTGAGCTTTAGGTCTCAGTCTTTGACAGACTTGTTGTTTACCTGAACAAACTGGAAAAACCTCTTCTCTCACTACAGCCACAGCTGATTTGCATACTTTGGCAAAATGTCCCTTTTTCTTCCAGTAATTACATTTTACATTAGCAGCACGACCGTTTTAGCATTAGCAAAATGATCCACTGATCCACATCTGAAGCAGAGATGTTACCATACTGATATATACATATACATACATATATACTGATATACATATGATACCATACATGTTTCTCCTCATGATTCACATCTTTATGATGAACACGAAGTAGAGTAGTTCAGCTGTTTGCACTCCTTGTTTTCTTAAAAAAAGATCTACAGCCTGCAGGTGCAGGTGTAATTGGCTAAAATGAATTGAACAGTATTATAAATTCACAAAATATCGAATAGAAATCTAAACAAAAACTACTTTAGGTGTCAATGGGGTAGTGCACATTTAGTTGTCTCATACAAACCTTAGTAGGTTAAAGTGTGTGATTCAGGTTAGAACTTCCCTGTATTCAAAGTAGGCTCTGCCTCACACACATTTGTTTAGCTAATGTCTTTATGTTCAAAGGTTACATGCATGCATTTAAATTCATGTAGACATTTAGGTCTGAGGTGAAAAACAACAAGAATATGTTGAGTTTCAGGTGATGGAGGGGTGGCAACACTTTTGCTCTAAGGCAGGGGTCTGCAACCTGCGGCTCTGGGGCCACATGAGGCTCTTTAATCCCTCTGCAGTGGCTCTGAAGATTTCACTAAAACTAACATGAAACTGAATTTTATGTGTTTTACTACACAAAGGTGAGCATGGATTCACATGAGCTGTCATTTCATCAAAAATATTTATCAGCTAAGTTGCTAAACACTAATTTAAAAATAAATTCTTGGATTTATCATGAATTAAACTTGTAAAAAAAAAAAAAAAAAAAAAACCCTGCAGATTCATTTTGCTGACGGTGTTCTGAATCCTGGGATATATCCTCGGCCAGGAAGAATAGTCAAATGCACCCTTATTCTTTAGGGGGGGTTGTGGGCCACATTTGTCAGCCACATGAGTAGAAGCCTATGAATTGGGACAGCTTTCAGCACGGGACAATGAAGTAAATGACTAACAAATGTGCACTTCAAAGGAAGCAACCCCTGAATTGAGACACAGCCCACATATTAGCTCAGGAGCTAACACTGTATTTATTATTATTTCTAGAGCTAATGCCACACACACATACACACATGTTTGTATTTCTATTCTTATTAGGACCGTTCATTGACTTCCATTCATTTCCAGTAATTTCTACAGCCTATCCCTGACCCTAACCTCACCTGACCCTGACCTAAACTCAGTTCACACATAAGGTAGATTCACACTGAACACGTTTTGAGCTGCAGGAGCAGCCAGTTTACATGCAAAGTCAATGGCGGACTCGCCTCTAGGGGTCCGTTTTGAGCAGCACGCAAGGGACGCGGAAGAGCATTTTCCGTGCATGCGGTGCGGCGAAAGCAGCCAACGCCAGAGTTGAAAAATCTCATCTTTCGCTGCTCGACGCATCTTGACAACCAATCAGAGAGACTAATTTTTCGACGTGACAATTTCCTGAATGTTGCCGACAAACAGACAAACAGGAGCTCTTTAGCTAAAATCAACCATCTGTAGTTGATTATCTGGCTGCAGATATCAGCACCGATGTGGATCAGCTGCTGACCGCAATGTTAAACTGGGCTCGCGACAAAATGTAGTCCGTCAGCTCGCAGCTCCTGGAGTGATGAAACTAACCGTACAAACTGCCTCTAAATCATCTGGTGAATTCATTATCTGCTGTGCGCAACGTTCGCTTGCTCTAAAGTTAATAAAGCAAAGCCGTTTTCTTTATTTTAACTTTATTTTCATCTGTCGTTGAGACGAACAGGAAAAAGACCCAGACGCTCCTCCCTCTTCAGCCGCGCGTCTAGTCTCTGCCCCGGTGTGAACGGGGTGCGTCCAACTTGAGGCGTTGTATGCGTTTTTGCTGCTCAAAACGCGTTTGGTGGGAATGCACCATTAGTCCTAAATCTAACCTCCAACCCGAATATGGAAATCCACAATATTAAAAACCAGTTGTGGTTTCTGAATGATGCACAGGTGGAAAACTATAACTATAACAAATTAACTTGTTATCTCGAGAAATTACTCATCGTTATTCCGTTATAACAACATAAAAATTGTTTGTGGAAAACATTCCGTCTTGGCTTCCATAGATTTACACATTTATATTTAGGATTTAATAATTGCAAACCATATTTAACATTTAAATTTATTCTTTGGTTAAACTTTTCCAAGTTTAACAGTGAGCTAAATAAAAATAAAATGTTAGTGGAAATTGTTAACTAGGATTTTACTCCCAGACAGTGAGCTAAATAATGAAAATGTGCAGCTGTTTCATACTATTATTTTTTTATGGTTTTCTCATGATAACAACATAATATTTTGTTATCATGAAATAATGAGGAGCGTTTACACAATGATCCTGATGATATAATAAGCCTTATATGTGACCAGCTGAGGGGATTGGGCCGCCTGCATGGTTACTGAATGATGCACGAGAAAACCATCAGGAAATTAACTCGTTATCTCCAGGAAACACTCCTCAATATTTCATGATAACAACATAATTAACACATTATTTTTGAGAAAATGCTCCTTATCGTAGCAACATAATTAACTCATTTTCTCAACAAAATGCTCCTCGTTATTTCATGATAACGACGTTGTCCTCATAAAATAACAAGGAGCGTTTATATAATGATCCTGCTGATATAATAAACTTTATATGTGACCAGCTGAGGGGATCGGGCCGCCTGCATGGTTACCTCTGCCAAGGGAGGAGGTAATGTTTTTGGTCGCGTCTGTCTGTCTGTCTGTCTGTCGTTCTGTCTGTGGACAAAATTACTGAAAAACCTATGAACAGATTGTCATGGAATTTTTACCACATGTGGGTATTGGCCAAAG
>JAUBOC010103579.1:0-13188 GCA_032275365.1 Anablepsoides cearensis | reverse complement strand
TTCAGTGCTGCGCATGCGCGCGAGGGATAAACCCAATAGCGACAGCCTTAAAGGGCGGAGCCTATACGAAATAGAACCAGCAGCGTGCTGTTCAGGGCTCACCAAGACCATGAACTGTTGCTAAACCTACACACCGACTGACTGGGTTTACTCTGGAACCACAAACACGGAGGTGAAAGTAGGTCGAGTCTGTCTTCATGTCTCCATCAACAGGACTGGCCTGAATTCAACCTGCTCCTCCAGGTCACGTGACTCCGTCAGCTGTGCAACACTTTAAAACATGTCAAAGTGTAAAATAAAAGGCAGAAACGGTCCACGTTCAGCTGTGGCGGGTTTCTGACAGGAAACAGGAAGTCAAACTCTTAATAAAGAAACTCTTAAAGACAGGAGGACTCCATGAAGCAGTCAGACTGAGAGCTCAGAGTGTGAACAAAGAGCAAACATGAAGACATCTCTGAACACAAACATCACTTAGCATTAGCCCCGCCTGTTAGCATAGCAACCACCGATCCACGTCCGGACCTGGAATCCCAACAGACCCGGCTTCTTACCTGCTGAGTCGATATATGTCGAGACGAGTTCCTTCCGATCCAGGCTCAGGTCTGACCCAGACAAACGAAACCAAACGCAGGTCCAAACGGATCCAGGACCTTTCACCATCAGCTGACCGAGCTCAGTCACACACCGAACCGGAAACCTTTGCTTTTCTTTAGAATCGGAGCGAGTTCAGGTTTATTCGAGTACCGACTTTGTAAAATTTACTAAGCGCGGAACGAAGCTGCAGTATGTTCAGTCTGAACCCCGGAGCATCAGATCAGGTTTCACGGTTTGTTTCCACAGGAAGAGTTGCCGTCCCGTCAGCGTTCGGACCGAACGTCAGCCCCGCCGCCATGTTGGAAGGAGCTATAGAGGAAAAACAGCCACCTGTTCTGTAACCAGGAGGACCACTTACAGATCCTCTTTATTGTAACCAGGATCACTTACACATCCTCTTTCATTTACCCATGTGCCTTTTGTCTTGGTCTCCCAGGAGTGTAGCTAAACTATACAAGCTATATAAACTATACAAGGTGGCCAATGTTTTTTTTTTTTTTTTTTTTTTTCAGGGAGGCCACACACAAATAAAATACCAGTTTTTCCAATTAGTATACTACAACGAAGTATTAGGGCCACAAAACAAGATTTAAAAAAAAAATGACAATAAAGTCATAATATTACAAAATTAAAGTCATAATTTTACGAGAATAAAGCCATAATATTACAAGAATAAAGTTGTAATATTACAAGAAAAAAAGGCAAAAATATAATTTCCTGTCCTTTGATTTATGTTTCTATAAAAATCTATCAATTGTAGGTGGATATCCCAGGGGTTCAGAAGGTGTTCAGGACCAAGAACCAGGTCATGTTTGTAAATGAGAAGTGGTTCTCAAACTGTTTACCTGAATAAAGGTTTAAAATATATATATATAAAAAACTAGGAAACCTTGTACTCAGCATCTCCTAATGATGACGAGACTCCGAATAAAACATGTTTTGTTTAGCATTAGTTCAGTTTATCCATCATTTTGCAACCCTAATTTTCAAGTGCTACCCACTTTTCTGCTCATGACAGCATCGCCCTGGCAGGTCCATGTAGCCAGAACCCCTAACAGACTGTCCACTCAGTAATGATTTTTTTCATTTATATTGATTACTAAAATGATTGAAGGTTTGGTATCAATTAATCTTGAAATGTTTTTGGACACAACACAAATAAGTAACTTGTACACTGAATGTATTGTGTGTACATTTTGTAAGGGTTTGACTGTTAACTTCCCTTTGTCTATTATTTTGCCATACCACCATGAACACGCTAGATCTCAGTAGCTAAGCAGGGTTAGGCCTGGTTAGTACTTGGATTTTAAATAAAAAAAAAATATTTTGGTTCTCTTAAAACAATTTATTTCAACTTGAGTGGCACTCACAGAAAGAGGATGACTAAATGTCCCTAGGTATGAATACAACCCCTGGAAAAAAGTATGGAATCAGCAGTCTTGGATGAGCACTCATTCAGACAAAAAATACATTAACAGGCAGATAGTTGGGGGTTAATTATCAAGGTTGATCATTCAAAAAGTACAACTTACAAAACAGATGGATAAAGCCCAAATCGTTTATTTTTTTGTTAATAATTATAATTTTCTGTCCAGTGATTTCTGAAGCATAAAATTCAAACACCTACAGGTCATTTTGAGGAGTAAGGAACATATTTATAAAATGACCAGAGCCAATAGTGTCAACATGTTGGTTCAGAGTGGGAGGTAAGCACTGAGACCTGATTGGTCAGTAATGGGTTTATTACGTGTTTTTCTGTAGGTGAGTAAGATGTTGTGTATATTTTGAGTCCTGAAAAAGCTACATAAAAAATCTGATGATTTACAAATGAAGAAAAATAAGGTAGACTAATTTACTTTTAAAGAATTGTAGAAAACATTAAAACAATGAAGAAGACTTTTCCAAAGTTCTGACAGGTTGTAATGCTTTAAACAGAATCTTTATTAAAGAAAACTTGAACATTTTGAACAGAACTGCTTCAGAGTCATCAGGGTGAAGAACTGATCACAAACAGAAAATGTAAATCTGTCACCACAGCAGCTCTGATGACCAACAACCTCCTAAACAAAACAAAACTCATTTACACAACACACATTTCAGGGAGAAAAGACCAGTGTGGAGGAAATAGTAGCATGTAGCAGTTAAACTGCCTTTTTTTAAAATAATCTAACAAAAATACACAAACCACTCTGAACTCGAGGGCTGTTGATGTGCTGAAACAAACCTAAATAATCATAGAAAACTGTGGCGTTACTTTTTAGAGACCTGAGCCACATGAGATCTGAACACCTGCGACCACTTTAGAGTCTGGATGCTTTTAGACTGTGGGAAGAAGCCAGACGATCACTAAGAGAAAAAAAGAAAACTTCACATGGAAACACCTGGCTAACATTTAAAATGCAACATTAGCTTCTGAGCCACATCAACCAGTCTAATCTGGGATTAGCCGGTTGAGATGGATGCCCTGTCTGTAGGGTTTTTATAAAGTCAGAGGCAGATCTAAAGTGAAGTCTTTTCTGAGGGATGTCACATATAGATTACTATACTTGCCCTCATGTTCCAATCTTCTCTCAATGTTGGGACTTCAGGCCAGCAGGACTTTGTTTACAGAAGCGGGCATGTTGGATTCTTGGAACCAGAGGCTGCACAATAGGGATGTGGGTTTACAGAACGCCTTCTCTCAAATGCACAATCACTGTGTCACATAACCTTTCCTTTAGACATGAAATAAATACATCTTAAACTGTTAGATTTGAATATACAGCTGCAAGGTACGGACCACGTTAATCAAGAGCCAACACTTGAAAAACTATCAAAAGTATATATTTTTTAATACAGGCGAAGTCCTTTTCATTTACACAGAAAGGGCAAGACTTTGTACTGCGACCATCCTGAGAGGACACTGGCCATTTTGGCTTCAACTTCCCAGGTCACAGCAGCTTGATCAGGGAGGTCAATCCTCTCTTTTCACAGCCACCTTTCTCCTGGGAGGATTCCAAGGTGTTCCCATGCCAGCCAAGAGACACTGGCTGTGTCCAAATTCAGGGGCTGCACGCTTCGAAGGTTGATTATGTGAAGGCTCCTCTAATTGCGGCCCACAAATGCGCCCTTTTTCCCCAATTTGAAGAACATGTCCGGTGGATCTTTCTCAGCCCACCCTGCCCCAAGATCAATTGTGGGCCAACCAAGAGGTTTTTTGTTTTGATAGTAATGGCAGGCAAAGCAAAAGAAAGAAGTACAGTTTTTCAATAAAATTCTAGCAGTATAAAAAGCGATTGCGTTGTTAGGTTTTTCGTCATTTGCATAAATGTTTTTTTAATATTTATCAGAAATCGTGTCCTTCAAAGGACGCAGACAGTCTCTCCAGCGTGTCCTGGGTCTTCTCTGGAGTTTCCTCAGTCGGATATGCCGGACGCACCTCCCTATGGAGGCATCTTACTAATGAAGCACCTCAGCTGGCCCCTCTGGATGAAGAGGAGCAGCGGCTCTACTCCGAGTCTCTCCCAGAGAACTGAACTCACCTCATCTCTAAGGGAGAGTCCAGCTACCCTGCAGAGAAAACTAGTTCTGACCACCAGGGTCCACAGTCTCGTTCTACGGTCACAAACTTTAGGTGAGGGTGGGAACAAAGACCGACTGGTCTGCAATACTTCAGATGCAGCATCAGTCTGTTGATCTGACACTTTATTCTTCCTTCACACATGAACAAAAACTGAGATACTTGAACTCTTTCACTTGAGGGAGAACCTCACTCGTAACCCACATGACTTCTCCTCAACTTGCATTTGTGGAAGTAATCCGGAGAAGTGATGTAAATACCACAATCAGACCTGTTGGCTCAAAGGTATCAGCCAACCAATAATTTCTTTGGGCTCAGAGATTTCTACAGGTTCTTTAATTCCAGAAAGTACAAATGTAACGAGACCAAAAAATAAACCAACTACATAGTGAAGACAGACAGGGTGGAGCAGTGATTATAGCATCACAGGTTCCCATCCTGTGTTGAGTTTACATGTTCTCCCTGTGCACATGTGGGTTTTCTCCAAGTACACTGGTTTCCTCCCACAGACTAAAAACTATAATGTTAGGCCACTTGGTAACTCTAAATTGTCCCTACATGAGTGAGAATTGTTGACTTGTTTGTCTCAATAATTTCAATGATTAACATGTGAAAATCTGAATCTTATTTTTAGTGAATTCTAATTATCATTTTTTGACGTCCTTTGAAAGAGGAAACCTCAAACCACACTTGAATTTTGAAAATTTCCAGCTGGTATTGGAATAGTTTTGCTAGTGAGCAGGGAAAGTAGCAAAAATCAAACTGTTTTCTGCTTAAATCCATGGTTAGTTGTTGTAGTGCTCAGAAAAGTGTAAATATATTGTAGGATTATATTTCAGACATTTCCTTCACTATAACCATGGATAAAAGGTATTGATCATATTTTGACTACATCATATCAAAATGAGGATTAAGTCAAATTTGGTCAAAATGACCCGATTACATTTTCAGATTCCTGTTTTTAAAGCTACATTTTGATACCTGGATCATTCTGATATCATAAGTGGATCTAGAGATATGACTCAATTTGTCTTGTTGGTTACAATAATGTTTGGTCTGAATCCTAATTTTATGTAAATTTGAGTAATTTTTGATGTCAATATAAAGAGGAAATCTCAAATATTATTTGTAAATTAAAATTTCACAGTTGGAAAGAAACATTGCTTGCTCACAGGGAAAAATTCAAAATTTTAAGGTGTTTTTCCTCAAAATCAGTTTTTTTTTGTTGCTACTGCTCAAAAAAATGCCTCAAGATTTTATTGAGTATATTTTAGACAGTTTATTCAAATGATACATTGATAAAGCATTGAAGCCTTTATTCATTGTGTTTTGACAAAATGCAGTTTTTTTCACACGTTTAAATCAAAACCCTATATCTGCCCATTTCTCCACATCCCACTTCCTGGTTTCGATGTGACGGGTCACATTTATTATTTATTACATATTTGACGGGCGCTGTACCGATCTGTCTTAGTGAAGCGAGAGCTGAGCCAAAAGGCAACTACTACGATCACGAGCTTTAGGTAGTGACCAAAGGAACGAGATCACAGATACAAGCGGCCAAAATGAGTTTCCTCTGCAGGATAACTGGGCTCTCCTTTAGAGATAAGGTGAGAAGCTCAGTCATCTGGGAGGGACTCCACGTCGACAGATCACGCTTCACAGCCCTAGTAGATCCAAATAATTTTATAATAATTCAGTTACTTTTATGTAGGCACAATTCACAACAAAAGTCATCTCAGGACTCTGTAAAAACAAATAAACAGGTCCAGATCTAATCGGATCAAATTTAGTAGAAACCAATTTGATCACTTAACATTTTACTAAATCCTATACACTGGTAGTTTCAGACAGTCACTGAACATTTTTATGTTGTTTTCTGAACAAAAAGTCTTCTGAACACAGAAACAATCTCTAATGGACATCAAACCTCTAAATGTACAGATGATTTTATATCCAGCACATTTAGCCCTTGTCTCTCACTAGAAGACATAAAATTATTAATTACAACTGAAGAAGAAATCACAAAAAACTCTTTGACAAATCACCTCGAGGAGTACTGATCCAACATAGACACAAACCTCTGGTTGGAGAAAGAAAAGCTGAGTACAGCTAGACATGTTCACTTTCAGAAGAGCTCCTTGCAGCTCAAGAGATGTTAGAGACTCATTTAAACTCTGAGTGTTTTAAAAGAAAAATAGCTGCATTTGTTCATAACATGTTCATAATTCTGAAGACTGTGAGCCTCAATGTTCAACTCAAATGTTTTGTTGTTTAGACTAAAGTTTTTATTTGAGCCTGCTGTTTCCTGCCAAGTCAGGTGACCGATATAAAAGATTAATTGCCAAGAAGCATTGTTACAAGAAAGAAATAATCTACCAAACACAAATTTCCTTACTTTTTGTGCCAAGTATAGCTAGTTTAAACAAGACAAAAGAACTGGACCTCTGTTCTGTAGCTGAAAATGTGGAGTGTCAAGTTTTAAACTGTATGATGGTGTCAATATCAGTGTCTCTCCTAAATGACTGACCTTGGCAGGAGGCTTGTCAAACGTGTGTATGGTGTAAAGAAAGCACTATGTTCCCAGTGCTGGAGGGTGGTGGTGTTAGCAGAACGCTGTTAGTAATGCTATGTGTTGACTGGTCGAGGCGCCCTCCTTGGATAATGATAGGGGAATAATTGGATTGATTCGTTTGCCCTTAATGACGTAAAATATTGATACAATGCAGTTAGATCTGAAAAACATCAGACATGTCTCACGATGTGAGTGCACACACACTTCAAGAACATGTGCGCAACTAGATTTGAGTGACGAGCAACAAGGTTTGCACAAGTGCACAGATCTGCTCGCTGGTGAATGAATTACTAAGACTTTCACACTTGAATGTTACACTTTCTGAACTGTACAGCTGAAATAATCGACCTCAAATGACTAGGCTGAAAATTTATCAAAACAAATACATATTACTAAAAATTTTTTATTTATTTATTAAAACCCATTTAGTGAGTTTTTCAGCTGTACAATACACAAAATATTTTTTATTGTGGAACAATTACTGAAATGAAATATTTACCAGTGTTCCTCTGCAACTACAAATATATTTTCCAGGATTTTATTAGAGGAAAATTTTTGATTAGTTTACTTCAAACTGTCCACAAAAAGAAAAATAAAACCACAGGAAATTATATTTTTCTATATTAATTGGTAGTTTTTGCAGAGGGGCACTAGCAAATATGCGTTTCCAGTAGTTTTTGTAGTCCAATGATAATTTAACTAGGGATACAATGATATGAAACAAAGTATTGTGCATCCTTAATATTAACCCTAAAAAAACCCGGAAAACTTTCTGTATTTTTTTATTTCATTCAAAATAAATAAAAAATACTGTAATTAATGCACTAATAAAATTTCCACCAAATAAACCCCATGAAATAAAACAAATCAATATATTAAAATACATTTTTAAGCCTCTAGCTATCTTTGTCTTTAATTTATATGTTTGTCATTTAAGGATTTATTTATTTTAAAAAATATACCTTATTTATTTCAAGATTCATGTGCAAGTAGTTATTTCAGGACTTATTTATAAATAATTTATTTAAATTCTAGTTTTATTTTGTGAGACTTATTTTGTAAAGCTACTTTGCTTAAGGGGCTTTTCACTGATGATGAAGAAAATAAGAAACTATGGTCTTTTTACAGTTGATTTGTTTATTGTTTTTGGCCCCTCATGTACAGCACTTTGTGTCAGCGGCCGCTGTTTTAAAGCGCTTTATACATAAAGTGGATTTGAAGTTGATTTATTATTAAGTTATTTTTTCTACTGAAGTGATAAATAAAAACTCTAAGGGGCTTTTATTTTTAACTCCCTTTTCATTTCACGTCCTTACGTTCAAATAAGGGGGCAGAGTTTTTCTGTGGGTTGGTATTTTGTGAAATTTGTTTCACCACCAGAGGAGACCTGGCAGCTCTGCATAATTAAACACAGACATGTATGTCCATAAAGGAGTTGTAGAACTTTCTCTGAAAATAAAGGCTTTGCAGAAGTTACTGTGTTTTTTAGTTAAATAACCTTGTTTTATTAAATAGCCTGTATTCATTCTGTGAGCAGGAAGGGTTTTGTAGATTTTCCCCCTCTGCCTTTTGACAAAATGAATGATTTTCTCTTCCAGTGTGTCTCCTCTGTTCTGATTATATGACTCATATTCAAAATGGGTCAGGACTCTGTTGACCAAGGCGATCCGTTAAACATCCTTTACAGCATTTAAGTTTTGTGTGGCTAGCACGTCCCTGTCCAGTTATGATTAAAATGACAGTGAATAAAATTAGCAATCTGATCTGTTACACCAACTGACTGAAGAACTCTACTTGAAAACAAACAATTTTACTCATAACTCGAGACTGGAAGGTACATTTGGAGAGATGTTTAACAATTTGACTTGGTCGACAGAGCTCTGACCTGCCTGAATATCAGTCATAAATTTAGCACAGAGGACACGAACTGACAAAGAAAAGCATAGAGTTTGTTAAAAGGTAGAGGGAAAAAAAATGCACAAAAAATGAAAGAAATTTTGTCTTATTTTGCTTTTACTAAGGAAAAATGGAAGCAAATGGGTGCGGATCATACAACTTATTTATAGGGGTGTGTGTAAATCACCAGCTTTATCACGATACGATATTACATTGAAATGTTTGGATGACGATTCCATATTTCAATTCAATTTTTTTTCAATTCAAAAAAATTTATTCATTTCATTAAAAACATAATAACTATATACAACAAAAACAAAGAAAATACACAAATCAAAAAGTCAAAAATAAAATAAAAGGTAGCAGAAGAATAAATCTTATGTCTGCCCCTTTTATCCCCAAAATATATTCAAAGAAAACATAATTTACAAAAAAATACTAAATGAAAATACTAAATAAAATAAAAAATATTCAACTCAAACAATGATATATATTTCTCTATATCATAAAGTCTGTCACGATACGATTTTGATTCAATTCAATTCAAAAGTCTGGGATTGATATAATGTGATATCATCTGCCCATCTAACACAATGACTGCGTTAGATGGGCAGATGATATCGATTCACATCAAGAATACGATGAAGATATAAATCAATATTTTCATTTTGCCTCAATATAACTGGATCATGAACCATTCAAATCAATATATCAATATAGATTGATGTATCGTTACACCCCTACTTATTTATAGACATACATGTCTGTGTTTGGTTATGCAGAGCTGTCATATAAATCTAAATAAATCCTGAAATGAATAAATAAGGAAAAATTTGATTTAAAAAATAACCTGCTTCTTTCAGGGTCACTGGTGCCTATATCCAGCAGTCTCAGTGCGAGGGACAGGGTACACCCTGGACAGGTCGCAAGTCCATCACAGTTAGTCTTTAAAAATAAATAAAATAAATATGGTAAAAAAAATTTATTTTAATATAAATAACCCTGAAACATATCCTTAAATAAACAAATGAATAAATAAAATAAAAACATGCAAAAAAAATGCATATTAATTTATTGATTTAGTTTTATTTTTTGGGGACATTTGTTTATTTATACTTTATTAATTACGGTATTTATTAATTTATTTAATTTTGAATGAAATGGCTCTCCATACATTTGAAGTAAATAATTTTTTTTTTATTTTTCCAGTACCTAATTTCTTTTATACTTTATACTTCTGCGAGCTTGCTTGAATCTTGTTGCGTGTACACACTCACATTGTGGGACTTACTTATCCGCATGCTGTTTGATAACAATTTACAGGCCAGTGAGAGGCTGCTTCATGTTCATGTTGCTCTGAGGATATGAGTGTGTCTCTGGCCTTGCACATCCTGTCTGCAGCTAGTGTTCAACACCAGTTCTCCTCACTGGGAAAGTTTATCTGAGCAGATCATTTTCTCCGCAGAGGAATTCAAACTGAAGATGAGAACATCTTTAAAATACACTTACAAAAATAAGATTACCACAAATTTAACCCAAATGTGTTAAATGAGAATTTATGCAGTTCCTGGTGTTTCTGAACATATGAACAAGGAGAACATGTTTGAAAAATTATTTATCTTAAACTAAATGGTTAAAAAATGTATGAATGTTTCCAAACAAAGTAGAAGAGCTGACTAAACTTGATTCTCTGATGAATGCTGAGGTGTTCAGAGAAGTGAAACATTTTTGTTCATCTTCAGTCGCTCTCACTTCCACTCCCCGAGTTCACATACCAATTATTTTCTCCCGTTTCCTCCACAAACACCGTATCTGAGAACAGAATCAGATAAATTTCTCACCATTTTTAAACACATTGCAAAGATTACAGTCTACCTGAAGCTTCTTACCATTTAGTACTTTATCTTCATCCTCATCAATGTACTCCATGTTGTACTTTACAAAAATATTCTACAAAAAAAAAAAACTTTGTATGATCTTTCCACTAGCGTCATATTTCAACATTATATGAGAAAACCTGACTTCAGTACCTTTTTGGTGACAAGTTGTTTCCAGTATCCCTGCTGCTGTTTGACCAGTTTCAGAACCGGCTCGTAGGACTTCATTTCCAGGTGGCAAAGATCAGCGGCTATCTTCTGGTGAAGCTGCAGGTCAGCTCTGTAGATCTGACCGTTCACTCTGCCACTGAACAGTCACAAGAAAAAACACATTGACGCGGTTCAGAACGCTGCTGTTTTAACTAAACTCATGGAGAGCTGATGGTGTCTTCAGCTTCCTAAATCCATCCAATAAGAGCTTTTGGGACTGACTATACACGTCAAATTCTATTCTAATGAACACGGTTCACATACATTCAGATAAGTAAATCATAAAACTAAACCCGTCTGGATCTATTCCCTCGAGAGTCAAAGGTCCTTGATGCAAAGTTCCATCAAACATTAGATGTGATCAGAAGTGATCCTTGGTGTTTGGATCCAGACCAACCTGTAAACGACTCTGTCAGGGTAGAAATCCCAGAGCTGACACTCTGGATTCATCAGCTTCACTGTCAGAACCACAGAGTCGAGCGTCTGGTGCCAAACCACCCGAGGATGGAAGCTGTAACACAACCAGAGATACAAACAAACAACTTAAGAGTTTTCCTAAAGAGGTAGATAACAAAAAGTCAAGTTCTTTGTAATGTGGAAATACCAGTAGTTTTATTAGTTAGCAAATTCAATTTATGAAAAATAGCCTTCTTACTCTCACACCTTTCCAAATCAAGTCCTGGATGACCGTGAATCTACCAGAATATTTCCATGGTTTACTTTTGTTGATGTTAATGATTATGGCTTACAGCTAATCAAAACAAAATTTAGTTTATCAGAAAATTAGAATAGAACACCAGACCAAAAACAAAGGATTTTTAATTTTAAACTGTTGGCCCATTGAAAAGTAAATCCATGTAGTGTCCAGTATCTGCTCTCAGTTCATGGTACGAGCTCCTCCTGCATGAATCACTTCATCATTGAGGTGTGGCATGGAGACCACCAGTCTGTGGGTCTGCTGAGGTTCTGGAAGCCCAGGCTGCTTTGACAGTGGCCTTCAGCTCATTGTTGCTTCTTCCTCCCAACAAAACTCCATAGATGCTCTGTGGGCTCAGGTCAGGCCAGATTACAATGATACCATGGACTCATTAACCTGTATCTTTTGTTTTGGCAGTGTGGGCAGGTGACAAGTCTAGAAAATGAAATCAACATCACTGTAAAGCATTTCAGTAGATGGAAACATGAAGTGCTCTCAAATATTTAATGGATGGATGTGCTGACCCTGGACTTATAAAACCCAACACCAGCAGATGACATGGTTCTTCAAATCCTCTCTGACTGGAAACTTCACACTGGAACTAAACTTGGATACTTGTGCCTCTTCACTCTTCCTCCAGACTCTGGGACTTCAGATTTCTAAATACAACGCAAACTACTTTCACTGAGCAAGAGTCTAGTCAGATCAAGTAAGACTCTTGGTTTGAAACAAGAAAGGACAGTTGGGTCCTGGATTAGTATCAAGGTGTTTTTGCATTCTAAGGCTCAACCAGGCCCTGCTCCAGTCGGCCCAACCCTACTCTACTCAGACCCTGGTTGTCTTTGAATTGAGTGGCCTTGATGTTGGCGGGATCATAATATTAAACCTTAATATATCTTATTTTGTTTATTTACAACACAACAACAATGGAATGGACCAAAGTAAAAGCACCGAAGGGTCATTCAGCAATATGATGCTGAAGACATGAGGGCAAGATGATACAAAACGGTAAGCTAATGTTAGCTTTTTGTTCGATTGTTGTTTGATACCTCACTAATGTTGTTGTGTAGTTAACTCACATGAAGAAAAGGTCATCAATGAGCAGCTGTAACTGCTCTCATCACTACCGTCTACTGGTCTGATGTAATTATTCTTATTTTCTGAGAAATCAAATTTTTATTTTTCATTAGCTGTAAAAGATGAATTAAATTACTGAAATCTAAATGTTTTTCTATGAAACTATTTTACTAAGCAGCACCTAGAGTATCAAAGCTCTTGTGCAGAATTTTACCTTATTGTTGATTTATTGTTGTCGGCCTTGTTATGATCAAAAACATGCTCTGTGTTGTTGGGATGAGGATCTTCAGGTAAACCTGGAAACAAAAATATTGTTTTTTTCTACAGTACTTAACGCTATTGTGTTGTGAGATGAGTGGAAAACATACACACACACACACACACACACACACACACACACATATATATATACATACATACATACATACATACACACACACACCTACCAGGGTTCGACAAGATTTTTTTGTACCTGCCCTGTCGGCCAGGTGACAACAAATATTACCTGCCCGACATGAAAAGTTACCTGCCCGAAACAAAATTGTTCAAAATTTGATAAAAAAAGAAAAACATGTACTGTTCTTTGTACTACAAACATATTAACATGGTTACACACAGAGGTATATACATGACATCTGATTAAACAGATGCAAACATTTTAGACTGAGTTACTAACAGTCAGTCAGTTGTTTTATCAAAAACA
>JAUBOC010103363.1:0-13222 GCA_032275365.1 Anablepsoides cearensis | reverse complement strand
CGTGTACCAGGCACTGTCTGTGCCAGCAGAGGACGGGATCTGAAATTTGGCCTCTCCTTTGGTTCCTTCAATCCTGAAATTTACATTAGTTGTTTAAGTATTGATTTATAATTTCAATCATTTAAAAATTGAATTGCTGTACGAATTAGTTGATTTAATTTAAAATTAAAGCAAATTCAAGTTTATAATGTCTATACAAATATTAGTGGTGAATTAAGTCAAGGTAAGTTTAGCTAACTTTGCTAAAGTATTGTATCTGCCTTAAATTATGTCTTTCTTTTTATACAATACACACACACACAAATTAGAAAATATTCAAAGACTTCAATTATTTATACAGAACTCAATATAAAAGTTTGTTGAATTTTTGACTAAACCTTGTATTAAAGCCATGAAGTATAACACAACACTGCTCTGGTCTTTGAGATAAAACTATCTCAGTTTTTGGAAGATTATTGTAAGAATCCCAACATTTTTAGAAAATTAACAACTGAACGTTTATAATTCTGTGAATTTACAGTAAAATATCAGTCAATGTGTATAACAGGATAAGATAAGACATACTTGATGTGTGGGTGCTTGTGTGGGGTGATGATGTCACTGTTTTTCAGCCAGACAATGTCAGGCAGGGGGTTTCCAATGGCCTTAACAGCCAGTTCAACCAGAGTTCCCTGCTTCACACTGATGTTCTTCAGCTTCTCGGTGAACTGTGGACGCACCAAGGTCTCTTTGGCTGCAAAAAACAAAATATAACTTTTTGATAAAAAAAAAATATTTTTATAAATTTATATTTTTATATTTATATATATATATATTTTTGTGTGTAGTCAGTAACCATTTTCAAGTACTTTTTAGTTAAGACATTCAGCTGAAGTAATAGTGAAAACCGGGTTGAGAACTTACCATCAACAGTCAGAGTGACAGAGATGGAGGAGCGTCCAGCTCTGTTCTGGGCCACCACGGTCCACTCTCCAGAGTCATGTGGCATGGCTGGGACAATGATCAGGGACTGAGTACCATCCTCTTTGACCACAATCTTATGCATGTGGTCACTAACCACTTGTTGTCCTGAGAAGGTGAGAGTAAATGTAGAGTTCAGTAACAAAGGTTCCTCATTAAAACAGATCTAACGAAGATTTCTTCAGCTTGACTCACCATTGTGAAACCAATAAGTGTCTGGCATCGGTCTGCCTACAACTTTTAAGTCAAATCTGGCAGTTTGTCCCTCAGAGCATTTACATGAGGTAGGTTTCATGACAAACACAGGTTTGTAAAGTCTTTCCAGCTGAGACTCATCAGTCTCATCGAGGCGGCGGGCGGGAGAGCGTCCGGGGGAACGGCTGGGGGAACGGCCTGGAGAGCGGCTCAGAGAGCGAGGAGATGTAGACCTGAGGAAATAACAGTTATCATCAGTTATGGTAAAATGGTAAATAGCTTGAACTTATGTAGCACTTTATCAAGTCCCTATGGACTCCAAAGCGTTTTACACTTTAGTCATTCACTCATTGATGGTAGTAAGCTACACTGTAGCCACAGCTGCTCTGGGACACACGAACAGTGAACCCTCTGACCACCACCAGTAGGCAAGTTGGGTAAAGTGTCTTTCTCAAGGACACAATGACTGAGATGGATGGAACAGGGGATTGAACCGGCAACCCATTGATTACAGGACAACTCCCCTGACCATTCTGTCACAGCCGCCCATATTAAATGAAGTTCAATTTTTCCACCACTCCAGTTCAGAAGCCTCCATGAGTAAGAACCAATCCCTTCTCTGACTCATGGTTCAACAATCCTTCCAATAAGTTTTTATACAGCGGATGTTTGTTTGAACTAAATGTTTCCTCATGTTCCTTATTCTGACATGCAGAAATCTGACACCTGCTGCTCTCTGCCTCCTAATGACATCACAATCCAGCCCTCTGATTGGCTAAGCCTGTAACTGGGCAGAACAGCCTCTTAACCGTCAGACAGAAAGAGGAAGTTTGTGTAGTTCAACATGGCACCCAGATAGCTCATACGTACTAAATAAAAATTCATGATGGCCGCCAGAGCTCATTTGAAACTGCAATAACTTGGCCTTTTAAAGACACGTTGAGCTAAAGTTTGGTCTGGTGGTAGATGAACAATCCTCATCACATTCTGAATACAAATCAAAAATCCAAAATGGCCGCCATTTCTAAACGGAGGAATTTATCATAACTCTGACATTTTAACCACATTAAGGTGAAATTTGGTACGGTGGTCAATAACAGTGATCTTAAATAAATAGTAGCTAAAGTTAAATCAGAAATTTAAAATGGACGACATGAAGCAGGTCCTTTCATAGTTACTCCAGGAATAGTTTTAGCTTTTACTGTATTTTTTTCCACACTAACAGTGTAGAAAAAACAGTGACATCTAGTCTGGCTTTTAGGACAGCTAATGGCAACTTTTCTTATTAACAGCTTGGCGTGGAAGATCAGGAGTTCTCAAGTGAAAGTTTGGAAGTATTTTGTTTGAATGAAGCCTCACCTGATCCTCTGCACTGCAGGCTGTGGTGTGTATCTCTGAGGAGCAGCTCCAGTCGACTCCACATAGAGCTTCCCTGAGCTCACAGCGTTTCCTTTCATGTTGGTGGAGAATGCGGTGTACACACCTTCATCCTCTGGTCGGACCGTGGGCAAACGAAGGCTGGCCCGTCCATCCTGAAGCACCTCCATGTGGTAGTGGTCACCTGGTCTGATGCGCTGGCCGTCTTTAAACCAAGCAATCTGCCAGATGGAGAAATGTTATCAAAGTTATTTTGAACTGAGCTGCATCATTCTGATGTGTGCAGAGCTACTTTCATCTGTATTTTTTAAAAATGAATGACTAAAGAAAACTTTTCTCGATTGATTCATTACCTTTGGGAGTGGCATTCCAGACATCTTGCAGTGAAAAGTGACGCTCATTCCCTCCATAATCCGATAATTTTTAACAGGGGTGTCAAAGGCGGGCTGCACTGCCTCAGTGGAGGTTGCAGTCACCATCAACTCTCCATCCTCTGTCACAATCTCTCTGTAGGTGATCTTCATAATGTTGAGCTCTATCTCCTGAATGATCCTCTGCTCCATGGCAGACAAATGGAATTCCTGCAGATGCAGATGTTTTTTTTTTATTAAATTTATTCATTTCATTTAAAATCAAAACAAATGCTATACATACAACAAATAATAATACAAAAAACAAATAAAATGAAAGGTAGTAGAAAGAAGAAAAAAAATCTTATTAATAAAGTTTCTAACAGCTAGTAATGCTTTCTCAGTTGACTTGCTCGACCTGACCCTTCCAGCCATTTAAAATGTTGCTCATACCTGTCCGGAAATAATGGTAGTGGTCATCTGCTCCTTCACAGTAACTGTGATGGGGGGAATGTCTCCCACTTTGGGTTCCTGTATCAGAGCTGTCACTTCAGTCTTAAAGGTTGCTTCCTGTTTCTTTATGTAGGCTTCATATTCCTCTGCAGAAAAACACAGCAGTTAAAGATAAGCTTAGGTTTCCTCTCTGGTTTGTTCTCTTCATCTTTACACCTTTTATGAATTTATCATAATATTTTCAGGTAGTGTTTGTTGGCATACCTTCTTCCATGAGGTTGGTGGAGGCTGAGATTTCTCCAAGCTGGTTCTTGGCAAAGATGGAGTACTCTCCAGCATCATCAGAGAAGGTCATGGAGATCTCCAGCCTACACTCCCCAGTCTCCTTCTTGTAGGCCACTTTATATCTGATGAGCAGTGGTGATGAAGTCATGTTAGAGGCAGTTCACAGTATAAATCAACAATGCTAGCCTTACCACTTCAGCATAAAAACACCTAACCTTTAACCTTTGGGCTGTGCTGAGTGGAGGGAGACTAAAGAATCTAAAGATGTAGAATGGCTTTCAGTGTAAGTGGAGAATGAAGCTGGATTAGTTGTTAAAATCAGCTTTATACTCTGTGTTTGAACCTACATTTGAACAGAAACCATGACTCACTGAGGCTTTTAGGAAGTAAACAAAGTCTTTGAGTACCTGTATCCTGTGGTGAGCGGCACACCGTTCTTCTTCCAGACGATGTGAGGTTTCGGGTTTCCTCCGACCTGACACTCAAACAAAACACTTCCCCCCTCCACCAGCTTCTGAACGCTCGGCTTCTTGATGAAGAAGGGAGCAGAAGCAGGACTGTCTGGCTCAATGATTTCTTCTTTGGTTTCCTCGGTAACTCTAGAATTTGAAGTCATTAAAGTTTCAGTATTTATGTTCAGTGACGTAAAGAATGTGTTTGTAAAAAGACTTAATGGACTCACAGTTTGTGAGAAACCTCTACGTGTTCAGAGACAGCCATCTCCTGCCTGCCCTCGATGTCTTCAGACACTGAAGGAGAAATAAAGTTAGTTCAAACAGAAAAGTAAAGGTCTTACTGTGTTTACATGAAACCTGATTTTCTACGCAGTGTCTGCTTGTAGTTTAGCAATGACAGTAGAGGAAGTGAATGAAGCCAGTGCATGTTGATAAGACTTCCAAATTAAATTAAATCTGTCTGACAAAGCCTGCAGCATCATTTACAGTCGTCTTGTTTAGCTCAGTACTTCTCTCCTCTCAGTAGGGTTGTTTACAGCGCACACAGTTTCCAGTTAGCTTCTTAGCTTAACCTCCTTCACAGTGGAGCTGGCACACATACATTGCGGCCAACCGATCCAATCATTTTAAACTTTAACAGAGGCCACACCTCCAGGAAGAATTGCTTCTCAATAGCCGAGAGTCCAGACCCTCTGTACAAAGCAAAGAACAAGGGGCTGGTTTTAACCAGGCTAGGTCTGAATGGAACTTGTTGACTAACTTTTTACATTACTCATTGGTTAGGTGGTCAGAGTTAGTTTCTATCAGTCTTATTATGACCCCTGATATCTGAAGTGGGGGTCTTATTGTTTCATGCTGTTTATTTTATTATTCTTATTTTCTTTTTTCCCAGAGATTTTTGGTCAACCATAGCACAGGAATAGCTGCACCTAACCTGATGTGGCAGACCTACACTAGACCCCATGGTTCAAGTGGGCGCGTCTTTTACGGCTGGGCGATGTGGCGCAAAAAATAAAGCTTCGATTTTTTTCATTCCAAATTCGATTTTTGATTTTAATCGATTTTGCTTCCCACTTAACAGAGTGCGTTTGTTTCAGGTGTCTAAACAAATTTGTTGTACTGCTTTTTGTAGCAAGAGCCTTCAAACAAAATCTGTTTGAAGGCTCTTGCTACAAAAAGCAGTACAACAAATAGTTTTCCTGTAGCCAGTCAAGTCCTGACACATGCTGAAGTCTATGTTAGTAGGGTCTTAAAACCCTGGTGGTTTCAGTCACCAGTTTAGATAATGTTGACAGCAGCCAAACAACAGGATTTAGTTTTTCTGTTGATAGAAAGCCTTGTAGCTGTGTAGAACATGTTGCAGTGGTAGTTGGTTATTTTTAAAGATGGAGACTGATTTGAATCAATGTTGAAAATTCACGTTTTGCACCTCTGGATGTTAAGAAGCCTCTAAAGGCCCAGTCACACTACAATGTTTTAGACAACTTGTAAAATTTTTAAAGAAATCTACGTAGAAGATAGAATTAAAAACAAATCAACTGGAAGCCTCTTTTAGGCCTGAGCATACTGTAATGCTAACAAACTGATCAAATATATAACTTTTATGAGTCATTTAGACATACAAATATTTTGCAATTCGAAGCTGTACTTAGAACCTCCAACAGTGCCAAATGTGAATTCTTGCCATTTTTCAGCTGGTCTTCAAATTGTGATCAGGACTGTATATGCATGGTTTGTGTTCAGTTTTCTGTATGTACCCTGGACGAGCAGGTAGCACGATGTGGTGATGGTTCCCGCCTCATTGGTGGCGGTGCAGGTGAAGCGACCACTATCTTCAGCAAATGCCTCGCGGATCATTAACCGGGCATATCCATTCTGGTAGCTGATCTGGAAATCAATGGAGCTCTCGATCTTGTAGTCCTCTCTGAACCATATGATGACAGGAGCGGGCTGACCACTGATCTGACACTCCAGGGTTACCGACTCACCCTCGGTCACATTCGTATTCTTCAAGCCCTGCACCAACAAAGTACATTAACTTTAGAAAAGGTGTCTTTCCAAGAGAAGCTTTAATATGATCAAAGGTTTGAGCAGAACTGAAGCACTTACAGAGACCAGGGTGGGTGGAACCACAGCACCACCTACAACAGGGATGGTTACTGCCTCCTCCACCTGCCACATAGTAACACATCTGTTAGACCGCTGACAACCAATCATGTGTCCCAAAAACACGGAACATGGAAACTACGTAGCAGCAAATGGAGGATTTGAAATACGCTGAAGATGAACACATGAAGAAGAGATGAGAGAACACAGAAACACAGAGACTAGATGGATTCAAGAGGTGAGGATGATGTTTTCAGCACTTCTGACAAGTTGGTTAAAGATTTTATAACAGAAACTTTTAATCCTGGATTTTCACAGAAATCAAGAAAACCAGACATCTACCAACCCAGATGACAGAACCTAACAGCGGTGATAGTTCATTTGACATTAGTTTGTTTTGCTGTTTGTGAAATGAAAACAGTTAGAGCAGAGCTCAAATTAAAAAAGTGAAATCTGTGTGGAGTAAAGGAAGATATTTGAGCTGGTGTCTGAGTAAACCTGCAGATTAGAGGGGTCATCAAAGGTCATGTTGGACAAAGTCTAGTCTCTCTTTAAACATCAGGTTTTCTTGTCCTGTTCAGATCCAGTTCACCCAGCTTTAAGGGAACAAACCTTTGATCCCCAGACCTTATGTATTCTGTCCTGGCCCCCCATGTACACTGCCCCCGCCTCTATCTGGGAGTCATAGTGATATTTCTCAGTGAGTTCTTTGAACGGTGGTGCCATAGGCTCTGGAGTCTCTCTGGTCTTGGACACTTTCTGAGCGGGACTCGGGGACTTGACGGGCTTGATGATCTTTCTAGCAGAGGATGAAGAGAACTCCTTTTGCAGAGCGGCGATGGCCGAACCAGCAATGGAAACCTGATCAACCCAAAGAGGAAGAAGAGCCACACCATCATCAGGTGGTTTTATCTGTACAGTTTGTGTTCACACAGCAGGTGGAGGATCTATGAGGCGTTAGTTTTATTAAAACTACAGCGGGTTCAAATGAAGTGAACTTTAGATAAAGCAGGATTAACAATGGGCAGTAGATGAAGGGTGTTCATGGATTAATGAGTAAGATTATGAGCGTAGACAAGGTTAAATGGTTTGATTGGGTCAATGATGTTTCAACACTTTATTCAACAAATTGGCACTTCAGGCAAGCAGTAATAACCAAACATGTGTCTGCTGACCTGCTCACAGTGATATCACTAGCTGCACTGTTGCAAGAATAGGCTTTGGATTAAGGGTTTTTGGGCATATTTTAGACTGCATCAGATGGAGACACTAATGGACAGGAGACATTTTTTACTGAGTCCAAATCAGAATCAAAGTAAGGACTGAGCTGCAGCATGGACTCAGTTTCTGATTTGTAGGTAGATGTTGAACCAATAAGACGTCATGGAAGATGGGAGAATTTGAAATGTTGGCGTGTTGAGTACTGAGCACGCCAAACACTAAATGAAACACAACTTTCTTCACAGAAATAATCTGGAATAGATGAAAGCTTTGAGAAAATACCTGAGCAAACTATTTAACCAATAAAACAGCAGCTGTTTTCTACCAATGAAGCTGTTTGTCAACAGATGTGACTTATAGCTGACTACTGTCACATCCAAATACTTCTTTAGACCACAGAACTAAATCTGTACCTCCAACACCAGACACTTACTATCACTAACCTTATTAACTGTTATTTAACCAGGCAAGTCCCGTCAAACCAGAGTACCTGGTGAAAACCCACGCAAGCCCAAGGAGAACATGTAACCTTCTTGCTGTGAGGCGTCAGTGCTAACCACTGAGCCATCATGCCACCTTTTTGGCAAGAAGACAAAAATTAAAGCAGAAACCTGCGAGAAGGCTGAACTAGTTGTTGCTTCACAAATAACCCTGAACTTGGAAGTAATTTGGTGGAACCCTCTTGGATTTGGACAGATGGGATCTACAACATAAATAAAACACAGGTTGTTTTCTGCTGCTTGCCTGATGCTGCCTGTCTTACCTCCCCACCAGACTCTGGTTTTGGAACAGAAACTTTAGAAACTGTGAAATGTGGAACTGGACACAAGGTGGGACCAGTTTCTGTCGCACTCTGAATCTGCAGTAACCAACAGAGTTTAAAGAATCATTAGCATCCCAAGAAGCTTTGTATAAAATGTAACTTTTATAAATCATTCTGTTTTAAAGCATCTACCTAGTTTTTAAATGTTTTTTATTATTTTCCTGAGACACTGTCTTTGAGCACTGGCAAGTAATTTGGTCATGAGTTCATTTTAATGGAGTCCTTCATCCCTTTAAAAGAAATAAAATACAAACTGTTGGACTTATATTCTGCAGCTGAAGTTGATTCATCTGAAAAGTGTGGAGTTCCACGCTTTAAGCTGCATGAGATGCTCCGTTTGTTCAACTACAGTCACCTGCACATGAAGCTCCCTACCCTCCCTCCTGAGGGTCAGTAGGGTCCAGTGGGGGTATTTTGGTCACGTGCATGGAAGTATGAATTAGAGGGAGCCTGACTGGGTATCAGGCTCAGTGCTGCCCTGTAGGTTTTAGAATGCTGAAATCTGAGACACCCTCTGTTTAAAGGTGGTCTTTGCTTAAAAGATGTTATTTACGTCAAATAACTAAAAATATAAAGAGATTATCAGATTTTGTTATAAAACAAAGACCCTTTATGTTTCCCACCCTAATCTGCCATCCAGACAGTAAAACTGGAATATTTGCAGTTTAAAGTGTTTCACTGATAATGGAACACTTTAAATTGACTAAATTATTTTGCCAGCGGAGCCCTAAAAGAGCAGTGTGTTTGTCTAAAGAGCTGGAGTCTGACCTGAGGCTGCAGGTCAGCTGTGACCTCCTGAGCAGAACTGAGCATTTGACCAGCCTGCATCCTCGATGATGTCCAGCCAGTTTCATACTGATGATCAGAGGCGTGCTGTTTAAACTCCACCTCTACAGCCTCTACTTCCTGCTTTCCAGCTCCACCGCCCTCCACATGCACAGGCCCACGGGTACGAGCGAGGTCAACAGCAGCCACCACTTTGGCCACTGCCCCGGCTCTTATCCCTCCCTCAGCCTGGAGACAGAACCAGCAGCACATGGAGAACTCAGAACATCCACAACAGGAGGGTGGAAACAAAGATCAGCAGGTAGAAATCAGCAGGTCATTATGGGGCTGACAGCTTCAGCTGTTTGAAGAAACAAGAAGCTGTCCTGGAATGTGCTTAGCTTAGCTTAGCTTAGCATAGGAGAAAAACAACAACATCTTAGCAGAGTTTAGAAAACAAGTTTGGACTTTAGACAAAACCAGTTTAGGGTTAGACAGTTTCAATGCAAAGAACTGGTCAGAAACAAGATGGATGGTTTTCACATAAAAACTTCTCTTTTCTTGGAAACCTGTTGAAAACCTTCAGAAAGTTCAACATTTTTAGTTTTATTTTTTGTTTTAAATGGTAATTATAATGTACTTTTGGACAGATCCGGCTCATTCACTGACCCTGTCTGAAACCGTTATGAGAAGATAGAGCACTCATGTTTAGAGTCTGGATTTAAAACAAAGAACAATCAGAGTTTCACCCCTGGAATCCAACCTGTCTCTGTCAAACACACAAACACTCTATGAAACGACCACGTGCAAGGATACTGGTGTGTGTGTGTGTGTGTGTTCATGAGGCTGTAAAATCTCCTGAAAACCCATGAAGAATAAGACTCTGATGAAAGTGTTTAAGTGAACCAAGAAGAGATGTGGTTAAAATGTTCAGAAAGATGATGGAGGAAGTGGAAGACTGCTTCCTCGTCCAGGTTTTGTTGGTGTTGGACAGACATACAGTATGAACAAAGATTCAGCTTTAGCACCGCTACAATCTGGGTTCTAAATGCTTTAGAATTGTTGGTAGAATTGTGACATGTTTGATCTCTAGTTTAAAAAGACAATAAGTTTATGTCAAATCAAGTTTGAATCATCTGGTGCCTCATCAGATTCTGAGTCCAAAATCAGATTCTAATAACTAGAAAACAAAGACTGATGAGATAAAGAAGTCACACAAACTCAGTGACAAAGTGACATTAACAAAAATGATGAAGACACACACACACACACAAAAAAAATAAAAAATTACAGGTATCACAAATTTTTGAATTCTGTGATGAAAGATTTAGTTTGTTTTCAGAAAGAAATGTATTGTCCTTCTATTCAAACCTCATGAGGATGTCTCTTTGATAAAAAATGAGACACAAGTTAGTCGTACAAACTGCAAAATACTTCAGTCTTTGGTCGGTTTGATGTCATCATAAACTCCCTTTGCAAACCTGAAAGTTTAGTTTGTTCTTCCATTAAAAGACAAAAGCAGTTTGAGACTGGACACAGATTCAGGCGGACATCAACACTTGGACAAAACAAGACAAAATAAAGACCATCAAAGTTTGAACCAGAGTTTGGAGTAAAAGACTATTCAAAAATGATAAAAGTTTAATGTGAAACCATCTAAACATGGTTAGCTCCTCCCTCTAACAGACTATCCAAAGCCCAATTGCTCTGACTCTATAACCTCCTGGGTGGAAGTCTTTGGTCTCGTTGTTTTTTATCTGCTTCAACATTGGTATCTTTCTATCATGACGGTGCAAAATAACCTTCTAAGGTTCGAAAATGTAAACACTGTTTTTTGAATTAGTTGATCTGACTCTAGCTGTCCTTCTGACTTTCTTCCACACAGTAAATATAACCCCCTCACACATGGACCTGTTGTCCAGCCCTCACCTCTCTGGACACTGTGATTGGCTGATCCCCTCTTCTGCTGATGTCACCTCCCTGCTTCCATGGTGGGGGAACCTCAGCAGTGGGGGCAGGCTGCTTGCGTGTAGTGATGGGGGACTTGACCGGCCTGATGAGGGAGATGGAGAGGGTTAATCCAAGTGTTCTGGCTCTAGGTAAGGATTACTGCCTATCAGTTAACCTGCTCTCAGTCAATGCAAAGAACTAGAGGCCCCACCCACCTGACAGGTGTGGGTGTGGGAGCCTTCACGTGTCTGACAGGTGATGGTGACTGCTGGCGTCCTCCGGTCACCTTGGAGACCAGTGAGGGCTGGGTGGGGGACTTGGATGAGGGTTTAGGTGGAACTTTGGGAGGGGTCTTGTGACCCAAAGCTCGAGTCATTTCCACACCCTCCACCTGCATCTCCATCATGGCAGTGGTGGCCTGGAAACTGGCTTCCACCCTCTGAGGACAGAAACAACAAGGTCAGATTAACAGAAAGAAATTATAGATTAACCTCTTGAGCCCCATGCCCTCGGTACAAAATAGCTTTTTCTGTTTCCTACTTCTTTTAACTTCTTAAACCTAAGATCTGTCAGTTGAACCTGGACTAATTGGTATTAAAATAAACCTAAGAATCTTGGCTAAAAGCTTGTGGAAATTGTTTTTACATTAAACAAACACAGTTTAAATGTCAAGCAGTTGAATCAGAAAGTAAACAAACTGTACAAAATGGCTTCATTGCAAATCTGTAAATACATTAAAGCAAATCTGTAAAGGAAAAAAAATTGACATTATTATTTTAAAGCAACTCAAAGTAGATACCTTAAAATGTTGTAAAGTATGTTGAAAGTTTTTTCACTTGATTTTAAAGTGCCTGTGACATCAAATTTTTGTAATAAATGTAAGCGCGTTTTTGGAAAGAGAACATTGATAACATGTTGCAAAACAAATTTCACGCTGTTGAGATGAACAGTTGAAGAAACAGGAAGAGATGTCAAAGGGGAATGTCTGCATGTAAACAGAGCGATGCTACAATAATTAGAAAATAATCTGGTGTTTCTTTAGATTATTTTAAGAATTAAGATGTTTCTTTTCTTGAAGAGTTTGCCTTTGATGTCACTTCCTGTTCACTTGCCAAATTCAAGAGAAAATATGTGACAAAATGAGTAAAATCATGTATATTATGCAAAGTTTCTTAAATATAAATATGTTTTTTTTACTTTTTTTATTTGAAGGATAAGCGTGTCGCAGGTTCTTTAAGTGAATATGATCCAACTGAAGTCAAAAATATTTCTCATTATTTTATATAATATATACAGTGACAAATAAATGTTTCGATAATTTTTCAAAATAACAAACATTCAATAACAAGTCTTTTAAGGCAGGTAAGAAAAAATAAATAACTTTTGCAATTAAAAACTTCAGATTTCTTAACTTTTAATAATGGTACCATCATGGTCTGTCCTGTGCGGAATGACAAAACACTAAATTATTTCTTTACTAAAACCTCTGTAACTTTGCTCCAGTTCATTTTAGTAGCATGAATGTTTGCACAGGTAATGTCCACAAGTGGATTTATGGTTTCCAAGAGTTTTTAGCCCGATTCATTAGGGTTTTAAATGGGTACTGTCTAATGAAATAATTATTCGGGTGAGAGTGAAAAACAAAAAATTACGTTCCATCCCCAACATCTCTAAAATAACAGCAGTTGTTTTAATACTTACTCTTCTGATAAAATCTCCAAAGTGTAGCTTTATATTGATACCGAGATTATTTAGGTGGAGTTTGTAAATGCTAAGATACACTCAATTACATTTTGGCGTGGTATTTTGAGCAAAAACTTTAAGAAACCCCTTTGGGGCTTACCAAAACGAACTTTCGAGGTGAGTGGAGATCAGACTGATTTAGAAAAAATAAATAAAGTGTTTGGTAGGAGTTTGACACAATGGGAGTAAAGCTACCACCTTTTGTAAAGCAGAATTAAAATGTTAGAATCAGAGTACCTTTTCCACTCTGGTCTGTCTAGTCTGTGATATCTGAGCGGTTGAAATCACTGTCTTGGTTTTCTTGGCTGGAACAGGCTCTTCACCTGAACATACAGGTTTAGTTTAGTGACAGATCAAATCAAGTCATCTGTTACAAACAGAAGCAGTTGGTTCTCACCTTGAACCAGCAGCTCGGCGGTGGATGTGGCCCGTCCGCTGCTGTTGGTGGCAGTCACAGAATATGTCCCAGAATCCTCTGGGAAGGCCTCTGCGATCAGTAGACTGTACAGGTCTCCGTCCTGCAGGATCCTGAAGTCAGC
>JAUBOC010103310.1:0-13233 GCA_032275365.1 Anablepsoides cearensis | reverse complement strand
CTCCAGTTCACTTCAGCCCTTGGCCCGGTTCCCGGACTGAACCGGCCTACAAGCTAAACCACCGGCCCAGCCGCAGGTCAGAGGGCCGGTGGTTTAGCTTGTAGGCCGGTGGTTCAGGGGCTGAAGTGAACCACGGGCCTCCTGCCCTGTGCAGACGACAAGCCCACTGGGGATTTCCCCGATAGCCCCGTATGCCAGTCCGTCCCTGGAAATAAGTCATCACGTATAGCCGTGTATAATGATGTCATCCCGTCACGTGGGTGGAACCAAGTGTTTGTCACACCCCCCTCCCCCTTTCACCATGAGCTTCTGTACTACCCAACTCCTCCTGTTTTCCGTAAAAAAGCAAAGCGGGAGCGTTTTAAGTATGAAAAAATAAAGATTATATGAGGAATAAAAGAAATAAAACTACAAATGGCTCATTACTGCCCGCGATTCGGCTCCTATCATTCGTTGTAAAGAGCCGTTCAAAAGATTTGGATCGTTCGCGAACGCCACATCTCTATTTCACAATAAATCAGTAAGGTTGATGACTTTGACTGTATGCTCAATTAAAAACACCTCACCCAAAAGTATTAAAGCAGGGGTCTCCAACCTTTTTTTCCTTAAGAACTACTTTCACAAAATGAAATTGTCTAAGAGGTACTTTTTTACTTTTTTTTTTAACTTATTTTTACAGAGGTGCATTTTATTTTAAACGGTAAACCCATGCACTTCTGGTAAACCCAGGCTGTTGTGTGTGTGGGTGTGTGTGGTGTTTTTTTTTTTCCCCCGCTTCTGGTTATCTGCAAGTAAGGTCCAAGGTTCAATCATCTTTAATATCCCAGAGGGGCCATTTATTTCACATAAGTACATAGTCATGCTTGACAAACATAAAACACTAAAATTATAAAAACAAATCCCCATTGTTCATAAAAAATGTAATTACTGCAGATATAAATGAAATGTCTATCCCCCTGTCTTTGAAATGCTTAGCTTTAAAGGATTTGCAACAATTGTTCCTATAAAGGGGGGAAGAATGCAGTCCTGAGTGCAGCCAGTAGAGGACATCAGAATCCCATCAACCCTCACCTGCTGGGATCAAAGAGTTTGTCCACAAACCAAGACTATAAAAGCAACATCATTTCTGTTAAAGCTTGGGGTTGAAGCAGATGAAGGAAGATCAACAAAAAGCAATACTGCAGAAGATTTTGTACCTTAAGTAGAAGTTCAGCATGTCAGACAGACTGACTTCCTGTGTCGGCCTATAGTAGACTAGAAACGGCTCACATTCTTTTGATTGTACCTGAATCATTCCTGTTGCCTTTATGATTTCTGTAAAAATTAGTGTGCTAAAATTATACAGTTTCATGTGCTGTTTTTTTGTAGTTATCAGGGCAAGAGTTTCAAAAAGGCTGAAGATTGACCACAATGCATCAGAGAGTGCTAAATACAACATCAAAGTGACCAAGGTATGAAAAATGGCTTATTAAATTCTGCAGGTATTGATTTTATTACTTTAACCAAGGCAGAGCTTTCAGTTATCAGCTCCTCTCTTGTGGCACCAGCTTCCAGGTTCTGTCCATGAGGCTGACACTCATGAGGCTGAAGACTTTCCTTTTTGATGAATCCTAGTTAGGCTTAGGTTTCCTGAGTTATTCCTTAGCTATGCTGCTATAGGTTTAGACTGCTTGGGAACAAACTGACCACGTTTCCTCACTCTGCTGCTGTCTTCAGTCTCTCTCCTCCACATGTTTATTGTAATTACTTCCATCAATAACATGTTTTTTCTCTGTCTCTGCCAGAAGAATATACACCTGACCAGTCCTTCTGTGTTTGTCTGTCCCCTTTCCTAACATCTCAAACCCAGCCGGTCGAGGCAGATGGCCGCCTGTCCTGAGTCTGGTTCTGCTGGAGTTTTTCCTCTCCACTGTCACCAATGTGCTGCTCAGGATGGGAGACTGTGATGAAGTGAAGATTCAACACAATCTGCTGGCTTTAGATTGATTGTTTTTGTGTACAGTGCCCTGAGATGATAATTAATGTGATTTGGGGCTACATAAATGAACTGAATTTTCTTCTTTTGACTATAGGTGTTCAAAGGCACTAATTGGGATATTGCTGCTCTCTACACCCCCCTGTCCTCTGCAGCGTGTGGAGTCTTTCTGACCACTGGAAAATCATATCTTATCACAGGTAGAAATTTCTGGTGAAATGTACAAGTATTTGGGCATTTTGATATCCGTTTCTAGCAGCTCATTGCTTGTGCTTTCTGTGACTGTAGGTCGGCTGGAAGCAGACAGGACGGTGCACATCTTCATGTGTGGCTTCATTAAGCCATGGAAAGACTTGAGTGCCAAGCTGCTGAGAATGGTTCGGGACAACAAGCACTACTGTAGCTGGAGACAGATCCATAATGTTTCTGAAATGGTCTATTAAATAAAAATATGAGGCATATTTAGTGGGTTTATTTGGTTTGTTTTTCCAAAAAAAAAAAAAGTGTTCGCTTCATGTGGTTGATGGGATTAAGGTATAGGCAAAGGGAGGTAAATCGACTCAGCAGATTTCTTAGGATCTAGATCTTTCCTCATTTACCATTTACACCTGGTTTACTAACTAATGACCTTCAGGTTCGGCAGAAGCCTGTTTATCATTCATGCTATGTTGAATCCAACACCTAAACATGCAGGATAGTGGTCCTTGAGGACCAGGATTGAGGACCATTTGAGACGTTTCTGAATGATTAGCAGGTGTGTGTTGGAGCAGAGAAAGCTGTAAAACGTACAGGAGAGTGGATTTAAAGGGCCAGGAATGGACACGCCTAATGCTGGCATGTGAAGGCCATGGCGTGTTTCATTCTGAAGTGGCAGAGCCTGCCAGTAACAAATGCATCTGTGCATCATAATGTCAGACACGACCTGCATAATTAAATGCCATTAAGCAAAATAAGAGGGCCAGTTGTATTTTTAGGTAGTTTTTATGTACCAAATCCAAACCAATGTGGTGTTTTAACTGAGCTGAACACATTCAGGTAAAAGGTGCATTAAACATGCCTAACTTAGAAATCAGCACTGATCTTTTCAACTAACATTTCAACTCCAGTTTGTCATTAATTCAGTTAAAAATACTGTACAGTCAACCTTTTAATTGGTCAATAGTGAAGAATATTTTAATTTCCTGACACAATTTTTTTTTAAACTTGGACACGAGTGTAAAACTATTTGGAGACATCTATCTTGTCCAACCAATTTTTGTTCAAGTTCAGAAGTTTAGTTTTCAAAGTTTTGTGAGTCCAGTCTGGCTCTTTTGGGAGAGAAAATGTGTTCTGCTGCTACCTGTTTTTCACAGGTAAAGGGTGTTTAATTTTAAAGACAAATTGCACACTGCAGGGAGTGACTGGAGAATGCAGTCAACCAGAAAGCAGCAGCATTTATTGTTGGGTTGTTGATGACATATCCACGTCATAAAATGGGGGCAGGAATTAAATGCAGACCTGTTTCCTTCTGTTGATTCAGCGTAAAACGCCTAAATTCTGTGATGTACGGTTGTTGCACCGCCCTAATTGGGAGAAAGATTTTTTTCATTTGTGTTCCGAAAGTAGTGAGTCACAAGGGAGTTGATTTTTAAAAAAACTTACAGAAAAAAGGACAAAATTTGATCAACAATCTACAGCCGAAAACAGGTGCAGACACAGACAATGCAAGAGTTTGCAGAGTTTGCGGCGACCACCTTCTAACAGGTAAGGATTGTATCGTTTCAGATATTTTATTGGACAGTTACCTGAATTTGGGTTTACAGAACCTAAATAGATCCAAGCACAGAGAAATAACAGGGGTTACCTTAGTAATACTATTGTTATCATAGGCTAATTACTTAAAATAGCACAACTCACTACTCACACAAGCAGAAATAAGTCAACAGCCATTTAAAGCTTTTTTGCATCCTAAATGGTTGACCCAAACTGAAACAAAATAAATGTAGGCTTCAGGGCTTTTTGAAAGCTTTCATTTGGCTCGTCGTATAATACATGGTTTTTAGAAACAGATAGTATTTTCTGTCAATCGCCTCGACGCCGGGTAAATCCTCTAGATTATATGACTGTTTATGTCTTTTTTGTTAGGACAATATGGATCATATCCTAAATGTACGCATATATTTTTTTTGCGATATCTTGTCTGCGCCAGCCCATTTAGGGCATTAGCGTAATTTAGGGCATTAGCGTACTCGCTGTGATCCATTTTGCGGTGTTTTGAACTGGAGCAAATTACTTCCTGCGTTAAATACCAGACATTTGAGGTTAGATTAGAAAAGGAATTTATGGAAAGTGTTACTTCAGAGACTTGTCGTCGCCTCTTAAAGCTAAACAAAAGATTATTGCTTCTGTATAGATCAGAAACAAAACATGTTGACCTGTTTAGGTATTATCTAATTAAAACACTTTATGACAGAAAGAATTTCAAACTCAAACATTTGCAAATATGATTCAGACTAATAACACATTGATGTTTCATCAACTTGGATCCTAAGGATTAGTTTAGATAAATAATATCTTTTCACTGATAAAAAAAAACCATAATAAAGTTGAATCATACCGAGGGAGAAAAGATATGTTCTTTTCTCCTGTATCTTGATAAGCATTGCTTCATGATTATCAAAATGTGTCATACTCTTTGTTAATAGAAAAATTACATCAAATAAAAAGAAAATTATTCTGTTTATTTTCTGATTCAGAAAAAGAGAATGTCCATTGGACAAGTTAAGGCAACCTGTGGTGGCCTTAATTCAGTTTTAAGTGGAACAGAAGTCTGTCTCTTTAACGGGCCCATCAGAGGCCTGGGGTCAACCGCAGTTTCCTTCTTTACTCGAGGTGACCCCTACACTGTGGACCAGCTGGAAGCTGACGGGAAGGTGCAAATCATTGTGTATTTACATTAAGCTGTGGGAAAACTTGAGTGCTGCAGAGAAGAGTCTGGTTCAGGACTACAAGCATTACTGTAGCTGAACATTGGAGATTTAAAAATTCTCTAAATTGGTCTAAAATAATAAAAGCACATTTCCTTATTCAAAACTGTAGTGTGCGTGTACATGTATGGGGGATTTGGCATTGTAAGTTTTGTGTGGTTATTTTTAATGAACTACTTGTATTGATCTGAAAACTGTGCCAGTTTTTATTTTAATTATGTTTCAGAAAACAGCAGCCTTTGCAACATCTACTGCTTGTCGTAAATGACGTCATCTTGGTTCAGTGACCTCAAGTTTAAACAGTGTGTAGTCATTTAATCAAACTTTTTTTATCACAGCAGACCAAAGTTCAGTACAAAATCAACATATCCAAACAAGTGAGATAAAATGAAACAAAAAAAAATCATTTTTAAAAAGCATTTAAAAAGGAAATGGGTTTAAAAAACAAAGAAGCCTGTCAATAAATAAATAAAATGGACAAAGGTGCTCCACGTTGTCCATTTTATTTATAATTTGCTTTAAGATTTGGTGAACTTTCTTTATGCAAATCTTGTCTAAAGGAGGCTGTGGGGGAGTGATTACGAGAGTTGTCCTGTAACCTGTAGCCAGTTCTATCCCCCATTCCAGCCATCTCTGTTGTTGTCTCCTTGGCCAAGACACTTCACCCACCTTGCCTGATGGTGGTCAGAGCCGGTGCATGGCAGTCCGGCCTCTGTCAGTGTGCCCCAGGGCAGCTGTGGCTACATGTGAAAGACTTTGGGGTCCTCATGGGGCTTGATAAAGTGCTATAAGTTCAGTCCATTTACCATTTGGTCACATTATTAGTAAAAAAAATAAGATTGTAGGTTTCTACAGAACTTGAGGACAGGCCGACGAGGTCATTGAATCAGTTGTGTTAAAGAAGGAAAACAACTAAAACATGATTAGACACCACTGCAAAAATACTTAAAAGGGATGCCTGATTAGTTGTAACATTAGACTTAATTTAATAAACATATTAAACTGTAAAATAAAGACTGTAAAAATAATGTAGGCTGTTTAGTTTTGTAAATATTTTTAAATATATTTTAACACGGAAACCACTCAGCCTGCAACTGAAAATGTGGATGGAGGACAAGAGACCTGCAAACAAACAAGCTAACCTGAGGTCCTCCATCCACATTTTCAGCAGCAGGCTGAGTCATTTTTGTGTTCTCCTCTCTGTCA
The DNA here is from genome assembly GCA_032275365.1 of Anablepsoides cearensis. Lineage (NCBI taxonomy): Eukaryota > Metazoa > Chordata > Actinopteri > Cyprinodontiformes > Rivulidae > Anablepsoides > Anablepsoides cearensis. The sequence goes on along the minus strand of JAUBOC010103310.1, from coordinate 7,086 downwards.
TGTGGTTGGAGGACCTCAGTGACGACAGGAGAATGTGTAGCGCTGAGCTAATACAGGATGTGGTGATAGCATCAGGGCTAACGCTAAAGCTAACAGGCTAAGCTGAGGTTCTTCTTCCATTAAGCAGCTCTGTTGTCCTCCATCCATATTTTCAGCTGCAGGCTGAGTGGTTTCTACCTTCTCCTCTCTGTCAACGCTCTCTGGTTTCATTTAAAAGAGACAATCATCAGATATTGTCCAAGATTAACCTTCAGGGTGGATATAGCTGCTAGCAGCCTCACACCGAGGACCTATCCACATCATTATTTACCCAGAATGCTTTGCATATAAATAAAATGGCTGTGTCCGTGTAATATATTTTTAAACTTTTAGTTTAAAAATTATAAAAACTAAACAGCCTACAGTACTTTTACAGTCTTTATTTTACAGTTAAAATACATGATTATTGAATAAAATCTAATGTTACAACTAATCAGGGATTCCTTTAAAATGACTATTATTTTTTGGTCAAAAGTTTCAAAACATGTTTTGATGTAAAAAAAGACTTGCTTTATTGTTTATTTGATTTTCTCGGGTGCACTTTGTGGCGACACTAGTCAAATATTTAGCAGTCAATTTTAGTTTCAGTTTCTTTTTGCTGTTTGACCTCTCGCAGTCCTGACTCCAAACATTATGGAGAACTGGTCTAAGGTGAGGTTAAAGTGACAGCTGTAACTCAGACTGTTGACCTGCTGTCTCTGATCACGTCCCATCCTGAAGACAGTTGTCCTTCCCTTCACGTGTCATAACAAGCTTTTTGGAAGGCCCTCACCTCACAGTGCCTCTCACCTCTGGAGGAAACGAAACATTTTGTCTGCCAGGGGGGCGTTTCCTGATATGTTCTGAAGGTACAAAAGTCACCGCTCCTGTTTGAAAAAGAAAATAAAAACCAACAAATCCACAAAAACATATTTTGTTTTTGGGTTGATTGCATCTGTCTTTGACGGCTTCAGATGACTATGATGAAGAGCTGTTTCATCACTCTGGCCATCCTGTTTCTCTGGCGACTGGAGGAAGGAGCAGAAGCCTGCAGCTGCGGCACTTCCCATCTTCAACAGCATTTCTGCTACTCAAATGTTGGTAAGTTTAATTCACTTACAAGGAATTGGTAAGAAGATTTTTTTTTCTTGGGTTATGTGACAACATGCTCAGTTTTAAAAACACCCCACTCTTATTCATAACAATCAAAAAAAATGATGATTTTTTTTTCTTTATCTGGTTGGAGGTTGTCAACAGGTGGTGAACTTTAAGCAGGGATATAATTTTTGCTGGGAAAAATAAATAAATTCTGAAATGTTAAGTTGAAGGGGAAATTGAAACAAATTTTCATTGTCTGTCTTTTTGGAGTTGGAGATGCTTTGACCATGGATGCCTCTTTGCTTGTTTACAACAGGGGTCTTAATTGCTCATGTTGCCTCTGTCTTCCTGGCAAACACAAGCCTTAGGAATTGAAACTTTAGAAATATAGCAGGCTGAACCTATACAGTTTGTGTTAATGTGAATTTTTTGTTTCTATTTGTAGTTATCACAGCAACAGTTATCGGTAGGCAGGAGACTATCAGTGACACATTCCATGAGGTCAAGTACAACATTAAAGTGACTAAGGTATGGGAAACTTCTTTTTTTTCATAATTTTGTATTTGTATCAAATTATATATCAGGTTTTTTACTCAGGTGTTCAAAGGTCCTAATCGGCATATTGATGCTGTCTACACTTCTGGATCCTCTGCGGAATGTGGAGTCAGTCTGAGCCCTGGGGAACAGTATCTTCTCACAGGTAGAAATTTAGAGCAAATTGTACATTTATCCCTGCATATTCACATCAGTTTTCATATCAACTCATTGCTGTTTCTGTGTCCTGTCACTGCAGGCAGGCTGGAGTATGATGGGACAGTGCACATTGGGTTGTGTGACTTCACTGAGGAGTGGAATGCCTTGAATGCTGCCCAGAAGATGAATCTGATGCTATACTATGAAAGCGGCTGTGTTTGTGAGGTATGGAAAGATTCACTCCGTACATTGACTTATTTATGAAGTTATCAATTTAAAGTGAAAAAAAAAAGTTTTATTTGTCCTTTAACCTTCAGATCAAGCATTGCTCATCCATCATGTGTTCGAGCAACAGCCCAGAAGTGTGCCATTGGAATAGAAATAATCAGCAGTTTAAAGACTACGCCTGCATTAAGAGACATGGTTCATGCACATGGCACAAAGGCAGCGCACCCCCAACAACTTCATGAATGTTAATGATCTGTAATCTTTCAGAAATAAACTGAAATAAACATGAAAATCATATGTTTTTATTTATTTTAAGAAAAAAATGTTGTGTGTGGGGGGGAAATATGGCCCTTTTAAAGTATTGTTTTAAACACGGAACTCTACACTCTGTCACTTTTAACTTTTATGAACCACTTGTGTTTATCTGAAAGCCCGCTTATTTGTGTGTCTGAGTTTTTGTAGAAGATTTTAAACAGAGTGAGGACCATTTGTGCCGTAGTTACTGTCAGAGTGAGATCTCTGATGTAAAGTGAGGACCTCTTCAATGTCCTCACTTTATTTGCAGCTCTACTGCACTCTACAAGTTAGGTTTAGAGGGATGATGTCAATTAAGTTTTGGTTCAGGTTAGCGTTTGGTATAGACTGGTTTTAGGGAAAGTGTCTGGGTTAGGCATAAATGCAGTTACAAAAATGAATGGAAGTCAATACAATGTCCTCAGTTTGATGCAAATATAAGGATGTGTGTGTCGATGGGTATTTTTTGACATATGAGAACCATTTTTAGACAAACTATCTACATGTGGGGACAAACGGGGACCTAAGTAGAGTTTGTGAGTTGAGTTTAAGTTAGGTTTAGGGTCAAACAACAGCAGCCTTGTGGGGACCGAGACTGCATACGGATGCAAATTACAGGTGGGGTGTTAGGTTTAGGACCAAAGTGTGAATTGAGTTTAGGTTAGTTTTAGGGTCAGGTGGGTTAATATTAGGGTAAATAGTCAGGTTTAGGCTAAAAAATTACTTGGAAGTCAATCAACGGTCCCCATGGGGATATAAAAACGAGACTGTATATGAGAGAGAGAGTGAGGCCAGTTTGTTGAAAACAAAGACAGCTGTGACTCTGACTGTTGTCCCCGATCATGTTCCAGCCTAAAACCAGTTGTCCTTCCCTTTATGTGTCAGGTAGAATGACAAGATTTTCTGTTGTTTGTGAAAGTTTAGAAGGCCGTCACCTCACAGCGTCTCTCATCTCTGTACAAAACAGAGTCTTTTGTCTGCCAGGAGGGTGTTGCCTGACACCTATTCAAGGTATAAAAGTTACCACTCCTGTTTTAAAGGAAAACAGGTCCACGAAAACCCATTTTGTTTTTGGGTTGATTGTATCAGTCTTTGACGGCTTCTTCAAGTTTCCGAAGATGACTGGGATGATGAAGTGTTGTTTCATCACTCTGACCATCCTGTTTCTCTGGCGACTGGAGGAAGGAGCAGAGGCCTGCAGATGCATTCGTGTCACTCTTCAAGAAGCTTTCAGGGACTCAGATGTTGGTAAGTTTAATTCTCTTACAAAGAATTGGTAAGAGAGTCTTTTTCTTGGGTTATCTAACAACATGCTCAGTTGGAGATTCATACCTATCTGGATGCTGTTTTTCTCTTGAGGATATAAATCCTGCAGGCTGATGTCTTCAAATTGTGGTAAACCTTAAGCAGGAATATAATACTATATGGTAAAATCTATAACAGCAGGAATGTTTTTAAAATTGTGTGGCAATTTACTCTGGTCTTGGCCTGCTCAAACTGTGAGTTTGTTGGTCAGATTTAAACTCTTAAACTGTGATTGTTTTAGCAATTTAACTAAAATAAAAGTTTTATTCAGACAGAATAAATACCTAACTTTGAAATGTTTAACTGGAGTGGAAAACGAAACTAATTTTCATTGTTAATCTTTTAGAGTGGTAGATGCTTTGACCATGCATGCCTTATTGCTTGATCATAACAGGAGCCTTAATTGCTCTTAAAGAGTCATCTCTCCCCTCCCTTCCACAACACTACATACATGAGACTGTTTGTCTGCGTCATTATGAGTAATTCTATCACTGTGAGATTTGACATTCAAACTGAACATCTAGTCTTAAATAGGAAAGTTTCTTAAGTTATTTGCATACAGTATCAGGATGTTTATGCAGGCAGAAGCAGAATAAAGGAGGGACTTACAGGAAATGTGTAAATCTTTAGTTCAACTCATCAGACTGGCTTCCTCATGTGTCAGCCCAAGAAACTAGAAACAGTCAGCTCACATTCTTCTGATTGTAGCTGAAACACTCATGTTGCCTCCGTCTTCCTGGCACACTCATGCATTTGAAATCAAAACTTTTGAAATGTAGCATACAAAGTTTGTGTTGATGTGAGGATTTTGTGTCTTTCTTGTAGTTGTCAGAGCAGACGTTACCAGTAGCCAGGAGATTGTCAATGATTCGTTACCAATAGTCAAGTTTAACATCAACGTAATTAAGGTAAGCAGTTTTTTTTCTGTATTCTGTAGATGTATCAAAGTATACATCAGTTTTTCTGCTTTTACTCAGATGTTTAAAGGCCCTAGTCGAGGTATTGATGCTGTCTACTCTTTGCTACATTGGCCATGTGCAGCCAGTCTAAACACTGGGGAACAGTATCTTATCACAGGTAAAAAATTAGAGAAAAAATGTAAAACTATCTCTGCATATTCACATCAGTAGTTTTTTGCATTCTGTAACTGAAGGTTGGCTGTGGAATGATGGGAAAATGGGTATTTTGATGTGTAACTTCATTGTTCAGTGGAATGACTTGGGTGCTGCCGATAAGGTGAAACTGTACTGGGATGGACTAAGAGCGACTGTGTCTGCAAGGTATGGAAAAATTCACTCTGTAAACTGTGATTACTTTATGAAGTTATCATATTAAAATGAAACAAAAAACACATGTTTTTTGTCCTTTAAAACTTAGATCATCTATTGTTTTGTAGAAAAGCATCATTCAAAATGGAAGTCTAAATAATATAGCAGGAACCCACTTGGATTTTTCAAAAATCTTTATTTCTAATCTGCTCCAATCAGTTTCACAGCACCGGCCTCAGAGTACAATGACCTTCATCTTCTCTGAAACCCAAACAAAGCATCTCAGTCTGTCCCAGCTGAATCCAAGACAGAGACTCTGAAAAAATAAAACTTCTACTTATGTTCTATAATAATGAACTGACCTTATAACATATGTCTCTTCCTGGACTCAGACGTCAGAATGTAACCAGCTTTTGTTTATGCTAGAGAGAAAACACATCGATAACACACACCAACTCTCATTCAGTTTTAAACTTAAGGCTGCAATGACCAGAAAGTGTAAAAAATACAATACTGCATCTGAATGAATATTAGGATATTATTAAGTTTTTTTTAAATAATGCTATTTCAGATGAAATGGTATTTAAAAGTAAGGTTACCATTTCAACCAAACTGGGCTTCAGTCTGTTCATTTTCTTTGCTACTTCTCGAGATTTGAAGACTCTTTCCTGTGGCACTCTCTCAAAAAATCCAGTTTTCACATTAATCAGAGATTCTTTTCTAAAGCCTTGAGTTGAAACAGCTTAGGGCTGATCTAAGGTAACGAGGCCTCGTTCAGGGTCATGTAATCATGGGTCCACTGAAACTGTGCTCGAAACAACGTTTCGCAACAATTCTGCTTCATTTGCTCAAAACAGTGTCGACATCAAGGGCCCACACTTTAATATGTTTCACATGTTCTGAATAAATATGAGTGATCAGCAGGTTACTGCAGAACTTGAGTTGCCGAGGAGGTCATTGAATCAGCTGTGTGAAAGTAGGAAAAGGCTTGGTGCTTCCATCTAGTGGAGATTTTAGGGAACAGTCAAATTCATGAGGCTGTTCATTAGGCCAGAAGATCATTTATTCACTCAATCATTCATGCTGATTCAACCTTCCTATCACTGCATTACCACTGATCCTATCGGTCAGAGCTTTATTTGGTCAAAGCTTTTCTGAGAATTGTATGTTGGAGACAAAAAGCACATTAAATTGAACAAAAATAACATAAAGCAACAAAGTCTTCATTTGAATATGTTTTATGGGTTTATGACACTTTTAGCATTCATCTACCACCTGTCAATTTCACTAATTGTGTTAACTCTTCTTCTTCTTGTGTAGTTTAATGGCAGTTGGCAAGAAACTGAAGGTATACATTACTGCTATCTACTGGTATGGAGAGTGGTTCAAGCTGCTTTAATGTTTTTATGTGTTAATGTGTGTTCAAATGTAAACATAAATTCAGTTGAACAAATGTTTTTTAAATCTTATTAAAATTTGTGTATGTTTGCTCCCCAAGTTCCTTTGCAGTGTGTCTATTATGTTAATCTTTTCCTTAATATTTTCAAAGTGTCTTATCATCAATCTTTCTTGTTCATTGTTCTGGCATTCCATTGCAAGTGTTCTACTGTTTCAATCTGTCCGCAATGATCACATTTCCTTGTATTATGTTTTTGTTTTGTAAATAGCGTGCGATTGAGTCCTGTCCAAATCTCAGTCGTGTTATTTTTTTCTTCTTTTCTGCTCCTTCCTCCACTGTTGTGACCTATAGCGCTATATAAATAAACTTAGTTGAATTGAGTCATGCTCCTCTGTCTGTTCCCCAGGCACTGCCAGCTAAACATGTCACAATATTTAATACTTTTTTGCATTTATCTGTTATTTTCTGTATGTGGATATTCCATTATTTTTTTAAATGGTACAATTTTCTTACTGGTCTTCTTCCTTTGTATATTGAATGTTCTGCTGATTCTATTATCATTTTACTATCATTGTTTGTATTGTATTTTTTGTCATATCAACTTTTTCAAGGGATGTAAATGTAATGTATTCTAGAGGTAAAATTAATCACTGCAATAAAATAACTGTTTGTTTTTGTCCCTTTTACGTGGATTTGATCAATTCTGTTACAGAAGGAAGCTTCACTGACGTAAAACATAAATCTGTGGATCTGTGTTTGATTACTCCGGCTGGCTTTCTCAAG
>JAUBOC010103271.1:0-13238 GCA_032275365.1 Anablepsoides cearensis | reverse complement strand
ACAGACAGACAGACAGACAGACAGACAGACAGACATACGCGACCGAAAACATTACCTCCTCCCTTGGCGGAGGTAATTAATAGTGGAGTGTAAGTGGACTTTTTAGAGGCGGACTAATCGGTCTTTGAGGGCCAGAATTTTTGCTGATTGGCAGGTGTTCAAATACTTATTTGCAGCAGTAACACACAAATAAATTATTAAAAAATCAAAAATGAAAACGTCTCTCACAGTGGACTTGGACCTAAGACAAAAATTCAGACACCTACATGCTTTCGAAGTGAAAGAACTTTTAAAGTCGCAGGGTGTTCAAATACTTATTTTCCTCACCGTATTGAGAAGAGATCAAAATCCACTGGACGGATTCTTCTTTAATGAAATACTTTGTCTCTCCTCCAAGAGACTTGTTCAGTCTGAGGACTTCTTACAACTCTGTTTAAACAGTATTTAAACATAGTAGACAAAGAAGTTGACAATGACAATCAAAACCATTTGTTCACATGCAAAAGTGGACTATCAGCCTAATGATCGATTATTGGTGCCATTATAACTATTGTTCATAGAGGACCATCAGCCTGACAATCCTTAGGGCCCTGATTGTCCCTATTAAGAGTGCTGAGTCTTACCTGCAAAAACAGCATTGTAACATCTTCATTCCTGAAAGAGTGACCTCTTGCCTTTAGATAAGTGTAGAGTACAGAATCCTGGCCTGATGATGTGTTGTCTACTGTGTTGGCCCATTCTTTTGAACAGTGGCTGTTTTGTTTTCACAGTGTATAACGGGTCACAGTCCTCCTGATGTCCCAGTGGCTTTCAAACCCCAAAGCACATTACAGCTAAGACTGGTTGACCCCAATGATCCAATCACCCAGCACAGAGTAATGTTGTGTATGCTGTTCAGTGCCAGAGGGACTGTGACCAGTTATAATAATAATAATGATCATTAGTGTTAATAATTATAATAATATACAAGGAACTGTCAAAAAATTCAGCTTTTGGTTCCTGCTTTTGAGTGATGAGCTTCAAAAAATAAAGCTTTTTTTGGACAAAGACAACTCCAGTCGTTGTGTCTTATAGCTGCGATATATAATGCTAAGAATTACTTTATGCCTAGCATAGGTGACTATATAGTATCCTATGTTAAAATAAAATTAATATATTTTAAACTTAATGTCAACAATCAACAGTTTTTGCAGGGGAATGACTTCAACAATTATTTCTTGGGCATGCATTAATCTTTTTTTATCCATCACTTGACAAGCTCCAGATGTTAAGAAAATTTCTGATAGTATTATGTATATATGATGGAGTTTGAGGCCCGAAAATCTCCATTTGAAATGCACTTTCGGTACCTTTTTTTTTCAAATTTTCTATATTAGCAAGATGATAGCTACTAATTCAACAAAATTACAGCAGTGGCATTAAATGTCAATTTAGTGTATTAAAGCAGAACTGTTAACATGTACTTTTGCTCAAGAAGTTGATTTGTGTTTTTGAAAGGATTTTTAGAATTATACATGGCACGTTTCATTGAGGAAATGTTTCCTATCAGTTGTGATTGCAGTTGTTTTGGGTTAGATGCTTTAAGATTGTCAGAAAATCCAACCAGTTCCACCACCACCACCATTTACCATTTTACATGACTGTGCCTGTTCAACAGATGTTTCATTCTGATTTAAAATTGTTTTGAAACCCATTGATAAAATCACTTCTCAAGAAAAAAGATCAAATGCGAAACTAGACAAAACCCTGCAGTGCTTGTCCGTAAAAGGCCAACTGCCAGGTTGTTTTGAGGAAAAGAAAAAGTCCTGTATGTTTTTGCGCAGACGCAGACGAAACTGGATTCAAAAATCAGACAGTGTAAACTTTGCACAGATATTATTATTCTATGTACAATAAACACAACGCATTTTTTTCTCATTTATCATATTGATTTATGTGAAACCTCTTATTGCTATGTTTCTTTCAAACCACATTTATGCTTAGAGATGTTTGTTTCTTACGTGCTTTTCCTTTCATAGATCCTCAATATACATTGTAGCCTGAAGTGTTTTCTGACGTTCTTATTGTAAGAGCATGCTTTAAAATGTAGCTAAGCTTAAAAATAGTTTGTTTAAATATTCACCTAAATTAAATGATTTAGAATAGGTTGTTTTTTTTTTTCAAAGAACAGTTTTGCGTTTTACTTTCTTTACCACGTACTGCACCTGGCACGTTTGCTTAAGAACAGGTTTTTCCACTTCTGCTTGTTGTCTGATGGGCTTGTTTTCTTTTTATCAGCCACTTAGAAAAAGATTACAAAAAATACTATAAATGTTTCCTTTACGTCAAATAAACTTGAATGCCCCCCAAATAAAATCATTTACAAACAGTACAAGACAGGCTTTAGTCATGAACTTTATAGCAAGTGTTGATGAATTGACTTTAATACTCCACTGCTGGTTTGGATAAAACAACTTTACTGTCAACTCATAAAAGAGACAATGTGTTACTGGCTTAAGAAACCCATCTGATGGGGATAAAAATATTTGAATGGAAAGGTAAAATTACTTAATGAACATAACATGATGTTACTTGTAAATTCAGTTTTCAAACGTTGCCCCTCCTCTCTCCCACTCAACAGGTGGGGGCACTGAAGTGGTGTTCAAGCCAATTCTGTGGAAAAACAAAAGTAAAACAATCGTGCCAAAGTATGAGATAAGGCGGTGATTCACACATTAAACACATTAAACCTGGCTGTTTCTCAAGACTAGACAGACAAGTTTAAACATAGCATACTTAGGTTGAAATTTTTTTTTTTAAAAATCAAAGAGCTAAAACTTGGAAGTAAAAACTCCCCAGGGCAGAATGAATGTAGAGCTCTGAACTGAGTCAAGTTCATATTTTAATAATGTCAAGGCTCAGCATGTCTTAAAGATGTCCTACAGTAGATGAAAGAGTTTGGATCAAGATGGTGTAATCCATGTTCACTGTTAAAAGCGCACGATGCTATAAAAGATAACAAGCTGAAGCTCTGCTGTATCGCAAATTTAAATCTTGGCATTACTGTCACAATGCTTTGATCTGACAAGTCGCTGCAGCCGTGTCAGATCACAGCTATGTTTCGCTTCTGAAAGCACAAAGTGACTGTAACTGAAAGTTTTTGATTCAAGATACTGAAAACAGCATGGTACATTTTAGATGGGTTAATATTTATAGATATTGCCACTGGTACAGCCTGGCGGAGTTTCAGTCCATCACAAGCTAAAACAAACAGCCACGCACACTCAGACTCACCGCTTCAGTGAAACTCTACAACAAACATACAGTACATGCATGTAGACTGTGAGAAGATTCTGACAAGACACTATATATACTAACACAAAATACTGTTTGATTTTTTTTTTTTTTTTTTTTTTGCAAAGTGTAATCAGTATAAAAGTTTTAAGTCAATACAAGTTGCTCTTTAATTAGTTTTTATCACCATGAAAGGAGCATTACTCCACTTGGCTAATTGCTTTAAACTGGACAGTATTTGGTTAAGACAGATCGTATTTAACAGGTTGACAAGAAGTCAGTGCATCCAATCTGAAAAAAAAAACTTCAAATCCACTGACCAAACTGTTCTGTTTGTATCCAACTCTACAGGAAGCTGCAATAGTTCAGTATTTTCTTTAAAAGCTTTTTTCTGCCTTGTGTATACATTTTTCACACGACTCAGCCTCGTGACGTCAGAAAGACGTCCAGAACTGTTGACACTAAATGCTGTATTTTCAAGAAGCAAAGAGACACTGATCCAGCCTGATAGCATTGTTTTTATAATTCACACACCCTGCATGTTCTTATGAACCACCCAGTCTGCAGTACAAAACCATGTAGAAAAACACAGTGAAATGAAAAGAATTGGGTAAATACAAGCATTGAGCAGGGCTTTATGGTCAACAGGCCCATTTTGCTGCTTATATTAAGGTTCCAAAAGTAGATTGGAAACTGTGACATACACTTAACATTTTGACATTCAAAGTTTGCGGAGTGCATATTTTACCAATCTCAAACTAAAAATCTCTAAAAAACAAACAAACAAACAAACAAACATATTCTAGACAAGTCCAAAGTTGCTTATAAACAAAATAAGATTTTATATTTTTGATAAATCTGCAAAGTTAACCATTGTTCCACCACATCACAACCAATATTTACAATTTGTTGAAATCATTCTTTGTAGTTGCTGATTGTTCGACTTCATCCAGTGAGATTTATGTCTCTTATTCAATGTCAGGTCTCACCCTAACTGTTTCATATCTGTTTGGTTTTACTCTAGTGTATGTTTGCCTCCATGGCAGTGCGTCCCCCACTCTGAGGAGGTGATCGTTGGTGGATTGTCAGCAGGCGGGTTCAGTTGTTGTGGTTTTATTGTTCGGTTGTTAAACTTTTTTATTTATTTATTTTTTTGTCGTTGACACGTTTATATGTGCACATGTAACCTGGGTGGCCAGTTTGTCCAAAACCTCCCAGTTTACCTGCTTATTTAAGACTGAGCTTGACGGAGTGCTTTGCATCTCTCTCCAGGAGGTGTTTGCAAGTTTTGCCTTGACTCAGTCAATCTATGGGCAGCAGTCTGCTGACTTTATCACTTGAGCACAATAATCGGTTTCACCCGCCTGGAACCGCCGCAAGGGTGGCAGATCCAAAAACTGTGCAAGAACTGGAAATGAAGACACGTTTGGCCAAAGCTGAATCTGTGAGAAGCACTTAAAGCCACGCCTGTGGAGATGGGGCTTTAGGCTGGTTCTCCTTAAAAATCTCTTTGTACAAAAAGCAGTTTTCTACATACGATTGCAGTAACTTTATATTTCACATACCAAAAGAAAAAAATACCCCAGTTTAAACAGCAGTCTTGTTACAGTAAATGTCAAAAATAATACTCTCCTGGCAAAACCACCAAAGCTTAAAATATTGCTCTTTTAAGTGATACTTGTACCTTGTGCCTTAGAAAAATAGAAAAGCAAATACATCTAGTTACTAAGAAAATCCAATTTTTTAGAATCACCAGGGGCCGAATTTAAAAAGCTTGTGTACGCACAAAACGAGCCCTGAAACTTGCGTACGCCACTTTTCACGCAAAGGTTGTGGTTTATAAAATCCAAACTTGACGTGAAAACGTGCGCTGCCTCACGCCAGCTCTGACTCATGTGTACGCTAATTTGGAGACAGGAAGCTGCGACACAGATGGAGAAGGGCGTCTCCATCCATCTTTTTTTTCCTCAGTCGACCCTGACCTGACAAGAGCACAGCAGCACAAAGCTCGGTTATAGGCACGCTTTGGGTGCGCACGCCCTCGCCAGTGAGAAGGTTATAATAAAAGGTTCACTTTTCAAAGCCTATATTTCTCATGTGCGCGGGGCTGTGTGTGTGTGTGTGTGTGTGTGTGTGTTTGGGGGGGGGACAATAGGTGATAGCAGGAGGGGGAGGACGGGGGAGAAGAGCGGTGAACTTATTTCTAACTTTATCTGACCTATTTAACTTGTGTGCAAACTCTGAGGTCCAGCTGTGATCTATAAAGAGAAATTGCTTGAAGGTGTGCATACGCACGGTTTTATAAATCTGATTTTTTAATTTTTTTTTTGGCGTACGCCATTTTCACCTTTTGGCCGTACATTCACTTTTAGTATGGTTTCCATGCAATCCTTTATAAATCTAACCCCAGAGCATGACATGCTGTACAGAATGCATGTTTTATAGATACTGTAGGTGCAACTATGCAATACCTGGCTTAAAAGATGTGACATGTTCAAGTCCATAGTTTAAAAAATACATAGGTAGAAAATCCAACCAGAGTCCACCTAAATCCGTCCATAACTGCAATCAGAAACTAGGAAGGAAGCAGTCCAAGCAGTGCCTTTTACATCTGTATGCTTTTGGAATTCTTAGAGATCTCTCCCAAGTTCTTGAATTTTGGCCCAAGATCATCCAGAAAGTGCAGATCATCATCCTGGTTGTTGATCGACAGCTCGTCCAGTGATTGGCATATGCTGCCACTGCCCTCATAGCCATAGCTGACAGGGTTGTATTCCATGAAACTTGGGTCATCTTCATTTATTGTGTAAACTCTCTGAAGGATAGAAGTATTTAAAAAGTCATTTGTTCCAGTTTGAAAGTAAAGTGTTGTAATACTAATTTTCCAATTTAAATTCATTGCCTATTGCCTCTTACCTGATTGATTTGACTTCCGAGGCGCCGGTTATCTGACCATGTGCTCATAGAGCGTTTGTACATTGACTTCTGTTTGGAGGAAGAAACAATGTGATATTATATGACCTTACTTATCATGCATTTTTCATTTTTATTTTTTTGTTTAGTATAAACTTTTAATGTCAATGAAAGTACTGCTTACTTGAACTGTTTGCCTCCTGGTGGAATTCCAGGATGCACTCTGAACAAAGAAAACAAAATTACAATTTTGTCTTAAACATACCTGAGACACACATTAGCCATGGCATGCTAACTTCCTTTTAAGGCAGGAATATTTTCTCACAGTGGTGGATCATGAAAACCCCTTTCTTTGTGTTAATTTGTCTTTTCTGTTGGAACAGTTTCTTAATAATAAAGGTATAGCACTTTTTTAGGACACTTAAAGATGCTTGGTGGTGGTAAGCTAGAATGTTGCCACAGCTGCCCAGGGGCTCACTGACAGAGGCAGGGCTGCCATGCACTGGCGCCACTGGACCCTCTGACAATCACTGCTAGGCAAGGAGGGTGAAGTGTCTTTCAGAAAATATTTTAGCCTGATTAAAGATGGCTACAACAACTCAGCCTCAGGAAACTAAAAGGATTATACCTCTGTCAATTTTACCAATAGTAAAATAAAACTTGCAAGGAGTACTAGTTATATTTATTACTGTTTTTGCATGCACCTTATTTATGTCACTGCGAAAAGGCTATATGTAAAGGAATAAAATCAACTCTGCATTATTACATATTTGAATGCACCGAAAATGAGTGCATGCTTTAAATTGATGCAGTTTAATGTGCATCTAGAAAAAGACAATTAATAGGCAATACCTGTTTTGAATACATTTACAAAACTGTATCTCAGTTTTAACTTATAGTAAATAATCTTGTGCATGTGTATATGTGTTGCCAAAAATGATAAAAGCATGTAGAAAAAAATCTGAAGCATATATATATAAAATTCAGGTTTCAGCACCATCTTGTGGATTTAGACCAGCAGTGTGTCAGCTTAACACCCTCACGTAGCAATAAAGCTTCATAAATGCCACAACAAAACACAAGTCTACAAGAAAGGTCAAAAAGAGGCTAAAAAACAGAATTTTACAGCTATATTCACTCACTCTGGATGGCCCCTCATAACTTCTACGAGACGCTCTCTGTTGCCGCATGCTTGTTGTGTTTATGCTATGCTGTTGGCATAACAAAAAAGTAGTGGTAAATCTGAGAAATATCTTTCTGAGAAATATTCATGTTCTATACAATTTAATCGTTGACTAAATCATATTTCTAAAGCAAACACTACGCAGTTCTTTTGTTGCTGCTTTTCCTTTTCACTTAGATTGATTAAAAACAGGTTACTTACAATGTTGTGTACTGAGTTGTAAGTGTCCACAGTGCCGTACATCCCCGGGGCCGACTCAGTTTGCTAGTTTAGCAAAACAAAATCATAAATCATACAATCAAACTTGCATCATTTAAAAGACTTAAAAGGTTTGACATGGTAAATTACACCTATAAAAATATAAGCTTGTTTTGGAATCACACCCTGTTATTATATGCAAACATAAGCCTATTAGGAAATACTGAAATTGCATGTAATCATCCCATTGACTTTTTATATGTACAGATAAACCACACACTTTGTCTTACATTTAAACTTTTCTCTTGCACGTTACGCCTAAATGTGGTAAATGTGTACATGGGAAAAATCATTTTACTCTACTCTAAACTTAATTTTTTAAACCACCCTTTATATATTTTACTTCCTTTCTATTTAATTACAACAGCCAGAGCTCACTTATTACCTCTGTCCTTTGGAAAGCCAAATAAAAACATACAACCGATTGGAAGTTGGCATTCATTAGTTTATAAAATGCACAATTTCTTCACAAAAGGTGACCAGTCCTGCTTTTGGGTAGTTTTTTAGTGTGCTCTCTTTGAAGTAGAACATATGAAAAGGATGAATGAGCATAAAAATTGCAGTAAATACCTGCACAAATCCCTGCTTGAGGCCATCCGTCACATTTATATCACTGGTTGGTGTCAGGAGAAGAGGAGGTTCAGCCTGATAGAGAATACAACGAAGGACAAAAAAATAAAATAAACATGTGCTTGATAGAGGGATGTTTTACTGATTTGCACAACTACATCACAAGTAACATACCATGCAAGTAGCACCCCCTCCTTCTTGGTTGTACTTGATAAGTGTCTGGTTGCCCTCATCGTTCTCCATATATTTAAATGTCTTCTTTCCAGCCCAACACCCAATAGCGAGCAAAAGCACTGCCGGCACATCCAGTTACAACAAAGAAACAGTTTACATGCTGTATTTTACATAAACATAACTTAAATTGCTTTTCTTTTTTTTTCTTCTAGATTTATTTTTTACCCATCAAACCTTGTTCACACGTTATATACATTAACACCACATTCAACTATTTTTTGGGTCAAAAGTTTTTTAAATACCCATTTATCTTGTTTAAATTCTCTGTTGAATATGCAACTCTTATTTATTGCTGCATAAAAGTTGTTTGACACGTTTTGGAGAACATTTTCTACATTGTAAAATGTATTTTTTCTGTTTAAATTAAGTAAATAATAATATCTAAATTATTTATTATTATTATTATTATTATTATTATTATTATTATTATTATTATTATTATTATTATTATTATTAATAATAATAATCTTTACTTAATCAGGCAAATCCCATTAAGATCACAGACCTGAAGGCAACCTGTTGTATAAGATTTTGGTCTGCAGGGGAAACCGAAGTACACGCAAGCACAACATCCAAACTCCACACAGAAAGACTGCAGGTCCAGGACTTTCTTGGTGTGGTGCATCAGTGCCAAACCACTGAGCCATCGTGTTGACAATATAATACGCTCTATATAAATATTTTTCTCATAGGAAAAAAGTACAGAACTATCCCACTTCCAATCAATTTCTAGATTTTACATGTCTGTCTAACAATCCTCATACTCACACAAAAATAAAAGCAATCCAGCAATAATGAGTCCAATGCCTGCTCCAGACATGTTAGTTGAGAGTGGAATTTCTTTGCGGCAAACATCACCGTCAGCACAGTCGCACAAAATCACTTCCAGAGTCTGATGTCCAATCAGGTTCTGTTTATCTTCAATCACCAGCGGCACAGAGTAGTTACCATAGGGCAGTGTTTTCCGGCTAACAAGGCCACACTCTTCACCTGTTTTATATAAAAAGAGAAGTATCCAATGGCTGTTGGATCTTTTTTTAAATCAGAAAGAATTTCAAAATGTTGAGTTTTGGACCAACCGTGAGAAGGTTCTAATTTCCAGCGTTCATTCAGAGTTTCATCTTTCTCTAAGTTAAAGCTGAAGGGGCCACTAAATGGCTCGGCATCGGCATCCCTAACAGGGACCATGATCTTGTTGACTCTGTTCCCACACATGATAATGGTCTTGTTGACCAGAGTGGGAGTGTTGTCATTGATGTCTCTGAGGTGGACCTTGACAGTGCATGTACTTGTGGCAGCAGGTATTCCTTGGAAACCACAGCAAGGGGAAAAACAGTTAGTTCAAGTCATTTGTTAAGATACGGCATAGTGTATATTAAAGTCATCTCATACCATCATCAATCGCAGCAATGACAATTTTGTAAATATTGTCCTTATCGACAAAAGGCGACTCTCGATCCATCTTTTCGATTGTTTTGATTTCTCCTGTTTTTTCGTCAATAGACACCCAGTGAGCTGGATCATCTACCAGGACAAACCTGGTCAAAGTTGGAAAAATCCCAAAATAAAACAGCTGGCAGTAGTCGATAAAAATAAATTTAACTCATTGTAACTGCATGGTTGACTTTTGCCACTATATTGCTGTATTTAAACCTTTGAAAACTTTTTGTTGGTGCTTTATTCTCATTTATTCATTTCATTGAATAATTTTTACAAAACACTGGTTATAATCTGAGTTTTTTGCTGCTGTTCAGAAGTGACTTGATAAATTGATAAATATGAATAAAATCTTTTCACGTAACATTGCTAGGCCTTTTAGGGATCATATATTGGTTCAAGGATATGCATTTTAACCATAAAATAACATTAGGATTTTTTAGAAAATGGGGTTGACTGCTCAGCTGAGTTGCCAGTTCTTGGATGTAAGCAACCTATCTCAAGTTGCTGATTTCTCATTTTGTAATTGTTGCCACTCGTCCAAATTGTTCAATTAAATTTTTTTTTCAATAGTTCTGCCAAATATACAAACAACCGAACAAACGGACTTTACTACAAAGTACTTACT
Organism: Anablepsoides cearensis; assembly: GCA_032275365.1. Taxonomy (NCBI): domain Eukaryota; kingdom Metazoa; phylum Chordata; class Actinopteri; order Cyprinodontiformes; family Rivulidae; genus Anablepsoides; species Anablepsoides cearensis. Next base: position 2,742 of record JAUBOC010103271.1, on the reverse strand, counting down.
TTCTTGTTCACATATATTGAGACCATACCTGAATGTGGGAGAGTCAACATCCTTAACCGTTGGTTTGTAGAGCACTTGGCCTGGCTCCGATTCCTCCGTCTGGTACACATCATCTGAATATTTTTCAAACTCTGGTGCATCATTGGTGTCATTCATTGTCACTGTGATGTTGACTGAATCTTGAAGTGGAAGACTCCTTGACTCTTTAATCAATTTATTATCTTTACAAATAGTTAATGGTTCAATATTTTCAACACCAATTTGTAAGTTTACCAAAGTGGTTACGGCAAAATTCTTTTCCTGTAGAAAACGAAAAGTTGAGATCAGTACAAGTGCAGCTGCTGTTGGAATTTAACTTGTGTGATGTTTTCTGTCAGCTAGATAATAGTTACCTTGACAACGCTCAGAACACCCTCATTTGTTTTTGGGTCAGTTTTAATGTCGTAGATTCCTTCCTCGTTGCCACTGATGAAGTAGTACTTGGCACGCCAGCCGTCTGTGTTTTGAAGGTCTTTGTCATCCACCGAAACTCTCAAAAGATCATCATACTTGGTCATTTCCATAGCATCAACTTGGTACTAAAAGACAGAAAAGTTGCACACTCTAATTTTATCACCCAAAAAATGAGAAGTAATTATTTTATATCAATACTTGCCTCTCTCTGCTTGAATGTTGGTTGATGACTGTTTTTATCAACAACAAGGAGATGAATAACAGCAGTGCTGTTAAGGGGTGGCTTTCCTAGATCATATGCCATAACATGAATTTTATAGTGGTTTGCTTTCTGAAACATATAAAAATATTATATTTTAGGCATACTGTATTATTGACATGGTTGGCATGTCAACAACTTTATTATTATTATATTAGTTTGGATTAAATAGGTAATTGTGTCTTACGCTGTAATCAAAGCATCCTTTAAATTTGAGTCGAGCCATTCTGCCATCAATCTGATGTGCTACAATTTGGGGAGATGATGGCTCTTGCTTAGTCACGTTGATCTTAACTGTTGAATTAATTGTGTTTTCCTGATCGTAGTCTACAGCCTCAATAGATGCATCCAGGTAGCCTTTCAGAAGGTGAACAAAGGAAACCAAGTGAATTACACAAAAACAGAAGTATAGAACTGTAGGCAACAGCGAAAAAGATCCTGTCCAGGTATGAGTATTTACTTAAATCAAGGATAAAACTTGATGATTTAATGGGGATTCTATGAACACCATTCAAACAGAGTTTTAAATGGAGTGGCCATGTAGGGACCACTGAAAAGTTTGGGGTGACACACAAGAACCAAACGCCCTTAAATAATCTTTTTGATGAGATTAGTTATGTTATTAGTATGTAAAGTTTTATTTTTGTTTTAAGAAAACCAAAGTTATGAAATCAATTTTATAGGGGTGGGTGACCATTCCCCTTAGTGGTGCCCCTACTTTCAAAAGCCAAAATCACTGCAAAAAAAGCTTTTGTTTCCTTGAATATTTAACATTAAGTGATAGCAAACAGAAAATCTGCACACAATTAAAATATGATGAATGGTAAATTATTTACTATAGTTACCACAATTAAAATATTTACAATATTGTATACTTACCCTCCTCTGCATTCTCCATCACATAGGCTTTTGGCTTTAAACCGACAAATATAGGTGGGTTGTCATTTATGTCCTTTATATCGACATCAAAAGCTAGGTTCCTGTCAAGTCCTTGTCCAGTTTCTGGGTCCATAACATCAAAAGTAATCTGTGGATTAAAGTACTCAAATAAAACATTTTTCAATGACATATATATTGATATATTGTATTGTTTAATAATTAGCATAATGAATAATCCCAGGCAAGCTCACATGATATGTTGACTTTTCCTCTCTGTCAATTGGTTTGTGTACAAACACGTCTCCAGATTGTTTATCAATAGAGAACAATCCTTCGTCTACACCATCTCCACTTATCGTAAATTCGTATACTTTCCCTTCAGTCTTGTCATTATACATCTAAAAGAGAAATATATTTCTTACGTGAGTATTTAATATGAGCAATATATTAGATTGTTTTTGCATAAAAAAAAACAGTGACTTTACCGTAGAGATTTTGTATGGATATGTCACTTTCATTTCCTCCTCTAACTCAATTGTAGACAGGACCCATCTTCTTTTGGAGCGCAACAAGAGTTCCTAACATCATTCAAATATAAACCAAACCATTGCTTCAATTTCACTTTGGTGGAAAATGTTAGAGTTGTTATTTTATAAATAATAAACATTTACCTGTTTACCATGACTTTCTCCGACAGCTGCTAATGCAACCTGCATGCAGCAGAAAAACAAGATGGTGAAGTGCGTACAGTGGAGTATGTGCTGTAACATGTGATTCCCTGCTACTTTATACACATTTCCCTTATAGGGTAGAATTTACTGCTGTGTTTTTGTTTGCTGCTTCATCAGTTTTTTTTATTTCTCAGTATGCAAGTCTACAGTATATCTGTTCTGTTGCCTTCATGTTTTGGTCCGTAGTCTTTTGGTCCTTTTTAAATCCACTTTTCATTTCATTAAAAAGCAGAAGAATGTTGTAGAGCCGGAATTATTTCATAAACATAGATTTTGTTGCATGGAAGGCTTTGCTAAAATGTTCCCAGATAGCAAAATATGAGTGAATCAATGTTGACATATTGTTAGGCATCAACATTCACCAATGTTGAATTTATACAGAAAGTGGTCGGTGACTTGCATGTTGAAACAATGTTAGGT
>JAUBOC010103233.1:0-13244 GCA_032275365.1 Anablepsoides cearensis | reverse complement strand
TATTTATACTTCTCATTCAACCACAGTTAAATTAACTCTAGGAGGTACAATTTATATATATATGGATAATACTTATATTTTACAATAACAAGCTGGAATGAAAACAAGCAAAAATGAAATAAAAGTAACAACTTTTTACTTTTTGTCTTTTTTTAAAATGTAAGAAGTAAAAAGTAGGCTGAAAAAATAATTACTCAAGTAGAGTACAGATACCCAAAAATTCTACTTAAGTACAGTAACAATATATTTGTACTTAGTAACTTTACAATTCTGCCCAAAGTCTGGGGGAATTCTCACAGCAAAGTCAAATAACAGCCTAGGCTGTAATTTGAAATAAAGCCGACTTCACTGTTCAACTTAAGTCATTTTTCCTGATCCTCGCACTAGAAGAAGCAGAAGAACATTACACAACAATAAAAACAGATGTAAGGCTTTTGAAAGCATACAGAAAAGGTTATGACTAGAAAACTGAACCACATGCATAGTTTTGTAAAAAGATTGCTGACTTTTTTTTTTACAAGCTTTCTGTGTGTGTTGTTTAGCAGACTGTATGAGTCATACAGGGACTTTTGACAGGAAATCCAAACATGGTGTTTGCATGAATCTCATTTTGTTTCCTTTTAGAAAATAAAGTTACGGATTACATGGTTTATTAAAAAGTAAGTAAGATTATTATTTTTTTAACTAAGGTTTGAATGAAATCAGCCTAAATCTCAGAAAATGCATTAGATTATCTGAAGTAAGGGTGGGGCTGAAGAAATGAGACAAAGTCTGTCTTGTTTATATGTTTTTGCTCAGGCAGAACTGTAGTCAAAGTTTAAGTTTTTCATTCTTACAAAACTCACCCCAGGACAAATTACCTTAAAATCACAACAATGACTATACGTATATAATAAGATTGATAATATAAAATAGTTTTTCTTTGGTCAGTGGGTGGTCAGTGAAGCCAAACAATATATGTTTAAAGGAAAGAGTAAAATGTGGCTCAACAGAGGTAGAATCAGAGCACATATCTTCTCACAAAGACCAAAACAAGTGATGATCATCCTCAGGGTGACTTTCACAGAAAGAGCACATTACATTTATATCTTTTTTAAAATGTGGCAAAAAAATATTTTAGATGGGTAAATTCTAATTTTAAAGGATATTTCTCTTACTTAATTATTTATCATATATTTGTTTGGTAAAGGTACACAAAGATACTACATATGAACATCTTTCTGAAATAATGAGCGATACGATGGTTTTTATTATGTGCAAAAGAAAAACAAAATTGACCAATTTTAAGTTTGGATTCTGTCCTATATTCTTAAACAACATAATTACACCAGCAGGGATTGCAGCTATAACAATAATAAACTTGTTAATGGGAATTGTGATATTGTATTTTAAAATAAATTCTTGATATGACAATAATGAGCCATGAAAATTAAATAGCTGAAGAACCAGGACTATGTTTTGAGTAAACCATTTTTTGTAAAATAAGGATTTGTTTTTATATAAGATGTCTTTATTGTTCCAAATGTAATATTTCTGTGGGGAGAAATTATGTTTATAAATTAATGACCAAGAGAGAAGCATCTGTTTATGAAAGTTAGACAGTTTAGAGGGGACTTTTTCAACATTATAATTGCAAAATCAGTCTCCACGGACTGCTTTGCTTTTATTTTGACTATTACATGCTGGAGATTCTGCACCCCCTGCAGGCTGAGCTCCAGGAGGACATCTAGTGGACGAATACTGGAACTGACCAGATCCCAACAGGAATGAGCTACACATAAATAAATAAATAAATAAATAAATAAATAAATAAATAAATAAATAAATAAATAAATAAATAAATAGATAAATAGATAAATAAATAAATAAATAAATAAATAAATAAATAAATGAGAACACGGAACATATTAAAACATACAGTAAACATACAAGATTTACATACTGGAAGGAAGGAACAATAAAGGAGCCAATGGACAAAGCTACAGAAAATACAATTTCAAACTAAGAAAAGATTAATGTCTTTCAGTATTTTAAGATAAGATAAGATAAGATAAGATAAGATAAGATAAGATAAGATAAGATAAGATAAACCTTTGTTGTCTTTGTACAGAACACAGTGAAATTGCATTACACAGACATTATTTTCTTGCCTAATTTGCTTAAGTTTGTCACTTGTCAATAGAGGTGAACATGGTGTACGTGATAAAACTAATAACAACAGAAAATAAAGGAGTGTGTTTTGGAAACTTTCTGTCTTGATGAATACTGGCAGTCACAAGGCCAGAGTTAGTTAGAACCAAAATGTGATGACGTGTACAGAATGATTCATTGTCATGGGGTGAGGCAGGAAGTTAAGGAAACAGATGGTGTGGAAATTGAGGAAGTAAAAGAAGCAAACAGTTAAGAGATGAATCTCATGATTTTAAAGTCTTGAGAATTTTTGTTTTATAAAATATAACCAGCATTTGAGAATGATTGAGGTAAAAGATTGATATAAATGGAAAGAATTGTGAAATGGTTCAAAATGATTATAACCATGGTGAATGAAGAAGTAAAATATGATAAACTGTAATGAATAATGAAAGTTGATGTATGTAACAAATGTATAATGAATAATAATGTGTGTAATCTACTATGGAATAACAAAGAATGATACATACAGAAGGTAGATGTGAAATAACAATGTTAAAAGTGTGTTTAAACAAATGAATGGAGTTGAAAAATGTTCATGATTGTATTGAGAGCACTGTTTAATGGAAATAATAATAAAGTGTTATACTCAAGTATGATGAACTGTAACTGGAGAAGGAATGACTCATAGTCATGTGGGAGCTTTGAGGAAAGAAGAGGGAGTGTGTCATGATCAGGCGATGATCAGGTGATGAATGAGATCATCCTAAAGAGATTATAAAAAGTGTTGACAAAGAAGTCTTGTTCATTCTCCATCCGAGCCCAGCTGAAGAGTGGACCAGACCAGAAGAGCAGCCCTAATCTGAGGAGCAGATGTCAGCAGGGCTGAAGAGAGGACTGATCACACAGAATCTAAGGCAGTAAAAGTACAGCAGAAAGGTTTATGCTAGAAAGCTAGTAGGTTAGCAGAAGTTAGCCGTCCTGCTCAAAGAGGAACCCTTCATCCCACCCTGCTAGCCTACAATTTTCAGACAACTTCCTGCTTCTGAACAAGCTCTCCCAGGCAGGTAATGGCAGACAGATCTACGCTCTAGTTCATAAAAATTCTAACGCTTAATTTTTTACCTCGATTTTGCTCAGGGAAAGTAAGGCTTTGTTAGTGGAGAATATTATTATTATTATTGGGGATTGCTGTCACCTGCTAAGCTACTAATAAAGACAAGTATTTATAAAAAATCACAGACGGAGGAGTAAATAAATTAAGTGTATAATTTTTAGACTTGTGTTCACAGGTAAACTGAAGGCTATAAAAACCCACGGAAAGCAAGATGTTGCCCGAACAGAAACCTGAAGGGCTTTAAAGAGACCCCAAGTCCAAGATCTGGAAGGACAAAGTCCGTCTTCTAAGTAAAGAGTTGACCTGAAGTCAACTTGAGCGGCTCAAAAGCAGACCGCTGGGTGGACTGGCAAGGCTGCTAGTCCCCAGCCCCAGCAGCAGCTGCGCAGCACAACGGTGGGGGGAAAAGATCTCATTGGGCGTGGCGCACGCCCCAAGAAGGTGAGATAAGTAGCCAACAAAGTTGGTCCCCATCTCAGACCTGGAAACGTTGGAAACATTCAGGAACCGACAGCTCCTACTTGGACAGAAGAAGAGTGGAACATGGCAGATCAGACCCCACTGAACTGGGAGGAGAACACTCAGCTACAAGGATCCCGTGAAAGCACGGAGGCTGAGGTGTCACTCTTGTACCAGTAACACTCTGGAGAAGAGTGCTGTGGGAAGCCCTCAACAGCCAGAGACATGCTGACAAGATACAGCATAGATGGGTGTGTGGATGAGCGCATGGAAGGTTGTGATGAATGTCGACTCTGAGACAAGACTGGCAGTGGTGAAACATCCCACTGAGGTGGGTAAGAAAGAACACCTGCAAAAATGACTGCAGTGGTGGACTACCCTGCTGAGAGCATGGACTAACAGAGAAATAATAACCCTAATCAGTCCATCCTGTAAGTACCACCCTGTCGTCAAAATGGCTGCAAAAGAAAAGGGCATTAAATATGAATTGACCGACTCTAAAGCCCAAGCCACTCCAAGAGGTGCAGAAGAATGCTTGGAGCAAATGGCTGGGTACAAAGAAAGGAAAGCAGAAGGTCGCTCTATCGACCCAGACCGGATCAGCCATGCAGAGCTGTCCGAAGGTGAAGAAGAAGAAAAAGGAGAAGAAAGAGACGACACGGAGGAAAGCCTGTCGAGCTCCTCTGACAGAGACGAGGATGCAGAGGAGGCTCCAGCCGTGATTAAAGTAGACAAAGAAACGGCAAGAAAAAAACTCCACAACCTAATAGAGTGGAAAAGAAATACACTGAGCAGGTCAACCTCACAGACCCTGGAGAGGAAGACAGGATGAGAGGAAGACAGGATGAGGTTAACAGAAGTGAGAGGAAGAGTTCAATATATAATATATTCATCCATCCATCCATCCATCCATCCATCCATCCATCCATCCATCCATCCATGTTTCTTACTTTTAGGGTCAGAGAGGTCACTGGTGCCCATATCCAGCATATATATATAAATATAAGAAGTAAAGTACAGATACTCAAAAATTCTAGTTAAGTACAGTAATAAAATATTACTTTATAAATCTCGCCTAAAGTTCAGGGGAATTCTCACAGCGAAGTTAAATTATAGCCTAGGCTGAAATAAAGCCAACTTCACTGTTCAATAAACTTCAGAGTCATTTTTCCTGATCCTCACACCAGAAGAACATTACACAACAATAAAAACAGATGTAAGGCTTTTGAAAGCATACAGAAAATGTTATGACTAGAAAACTGAACCACATGCATAGTTTTATAAAAAGATTGCTGACTTTTTTTTTTTTACAAGCTTTCTGTGTGTGTTGTTTAGCAGACTGTATGAGTCATACAGGGACTTTTGACAGGAAATGCAAACATGGCGTTTGCCTGAATCTCATTTTGTTTCATTTTCGAAAATAATAATGTGCTAAGTTCTCAAAGTACGGATTACATGGTTTATTGAAAAGTAGGTAAGATTATTATTTTTTACCTAAGATTTGAATGAAATCAGCCTAAATCTCAGAAAATGCATTAGATTATCTGAAGTAAGGGTGGGGCTGAAGAAATGAGACAAAGTCTGTCTTGTTTATATGTTTTTGCTCAGGCAGAACTGTAGTCAAAGTTTAAGTTTTTCATTCTTACAAAACTCACCCCAGGAAAAATTACCTTAAAATCACAACGACTTTAGCTCTATATATTTTAGAGATATTGAACTAAACATTGCTGTAGCTGAAATTGATCTCTAACACAACAGACTGCACTGGATCTTTGCTTGAACTGTGTGTTTGAGCTGTAAACTGTTAACATTTTGAGTTAACTGTTAAGTTAGCCACCAAAGCTAATCAACATTATTTATGTATTTATTTGTTTATTTATTTATTTATGAAATGCAGAACAATGTAAAACACAGAGGTAGAAATCAGAATCTTGCTACAATTGCGTAGAGAAGGGGCAAGACCAAAACAAGTCCTCAGGGTGACCTTCACAGAAAGAGCACATTGCATTTATATCTTTTTTTAAACGTGGCAAAAACTATTTTAGATGGGTAAATTCTAATTTTAAAGGATATTTTTCTTACTTAAATATTTATCATATATTTGTTTGGTAAAGGTACAATAAGATATGGAGTAGATACAACATATTTCTGAAATATATATATGCGTATATGACGGTTGTTATTACGTACAGGAGAAAAACAAAACTGACCAATTTCAAGTCTGGTTGCAACAAAAGTTAATAAGTTTGGATTCTGTCCTATATTTTCAAACAACATAATTACACCAGCAGGGATTGCAGCTATAACAATATTAAACTTGTTAATGGGCATTGTGATATTGTATTTTAAAATAAATTCTTGATATGTCATTAATGAGCCATCAAAATTAAATAGCTGGTGAACCAGGACTATGTTGTGAGTAAACCAATTTGGGTAAAATAAAATAATAATAGTGACCAAGAGAGAAGCATCTGTTTATGAAAGTTAGACAGTTTAGAGGAGACTTTTTAAACACTATAATAGCAAAATAAAAGGAGTTTTAGGCCTCCTAATTTAGAGAAAATAAAGTTTGGTATGAAATTCCAGATTGAAAATGGAAAATTGTTTTAACCAGTTTAAATCTAATCAACATTAGCCTACACAAAATGCTAAAACATAAGATCTCGCAATATTGTGCATAATACCATTAAGGTGAAAAAATATATATATTTTTACAGAGCTATGAAAAAACAAAAATCACGACACCGTCATTTTTCTTAACAAGATAAACGTTATTTAAAACCACACTATAAAAAGCTTTGGACCATATGTATTTCTCCACGGACTGCTATGCTTTTATTTTGATTATTTTATTGGGATTAAATATATTTTACCACTGCCCTGTTTTCTATCAAAACTCAACTGTGAATCTGCTCATAACAGGCAAATATAACACAACCAAATTTAAATAATTGAAAAGTAAAACTGAAAAACTGTGCGCGGTACACATTAATGAGTTATCTACAGTGGCCCAGAGGTGTCAAATAGAAACACAAATACAAAAGCCACATAAAGTGTGTTGCAGCTTTTTTTTTTTTTTTTGGCATGTTTTTTTGTGTGACTTTTTTATTAAACAACAAACAATGATACAATGTACAAACAATAAGGCATATTTCAAAAACAAACTTGCATATAAGAGAAAAAGATGGATGCAAATAAAGATGAGAAATTAAAAAAAATAATAAATAAAGATCAGAATAAACAAAAGGCTAGGGTTTACATGTTAAATCATACTATTCAATTAAAGAGCATAGATTATAGGCATATTTAGTTTGCATCATTTTAAGAGAATTGTGTCATTGTGAAAATAATAGAAATTCGGTTTAACCTTCAGATATTTAGCTTTATGGATGAAAAATATCCCCAGAATTATAATATACTGTTGTTATTGTCCATAAGAAGTCTATTAATTTATGTTTTTCAGAGAACATTTGGAGACAGGGAATTTTGGGAAATAAGTCAAACATATTAGACCATAATGTTTCAACATACATGCAAATAAAGAATAAATGTGCTGTTGTTTCAGTTATCATCACAAAAAACACAATTATTTGTTTCAATACCAAACCTTTGATGAATAAAATTATTAGATGGACATATTCCATTTAAAGTTTTAAAGTGGATTTCTTTGGTGCAAATGGAAATTTGAGGTATTTACGTAATTTATGGATTGATTGAGGTGGAAAATTTTGACGAATGTAATTTTTAAATGGCAGAGTGGGACAGATAATATCAAAAGTGTGCCGAATGATTTTATTGGAAAACTTGGAATCTTATTAATAAAAGTTAAAAATGAATAATTTTGGTAAACATGGAACAATAGGTGAATAAGCCAAGGAACCTGCAAATAAACATAAAAGCTTTTATTTATATTGCAACTTTTTTTTTATTTGACATGACACCCCTGGGCCACCGTAGTTTTGTTTACGATCCGCCATTACGTCATCCTGTAGTTCACGCCTCCCGTCCAGCAGGTGTCAGTAATTAGCTTTAGCAGGAGGGACTATAAAAGGAGGGAATTTCCCTACCTTGCTGCAAACTTATCTGCTGCGCACAGAGGATGCATGAAGCTGAAAGAAGAGGAGAAACAAGCGAATTTCTCCGCTTCTGCCCACAAAAAAGACAGGATTTTAATAAGAACGCTGGTAAAATATATTTTAGACAATAACTTTAACAGGTTTGGTGTGATTTATGTTGTAGGGAAAGTTTTTTTTTCTCCCTGCCTTGGCTTTCATTGATTGTGTGAGACATGTGTTTCCTCTGATTATTTCACGTGTGAAAACATTACCCTCTCTGTGTTTTTGTTTATATTTCCAGTTCCACCAGCGTTTTCACCCGGTCTGCCTGAGAACATGACTACAATCCTGCGACTGCAAGGTCTGGATGAGAAGGCAGGGATTGATGATATACGGTCGTTCTTCCAGACTCTGCACATTCCAGATGGGGGAGTCTACATCGTGGGAGGACGTCTCTGCGAGGCCTTCATCGCGTTCAGCACAGAAAGAGAAGCGCAGCTCGCCATGCGTCGGAGCGGAGAGGCCATCAAAGGTTCCAAGGTGTTTCTGGACATCAGCAGCATGTCGCAGCTGGAGCGCAGGCTGGAGGCGCTGATGAAAGGGAGAACCTCTCGGCACACGGCGATCAAACCTCCGCCGCGAGCATCGAGCCGTCGCGAGGATCAGGCTGCAAAGTTTTCACCTTCCGCTTCATTTCCACCTGAACCAAACACAGCAAACGTGTCGCATTCAAACGCTCAGCCGCCTTCGGCCAACGCTTCAAATGAACACCCTCTGAACTCCAACATGGCCTTTCTTCTTGGAATCTGTACGGCTCTTCAAGGTCTCCAGTCAACACAAACTACAATCCCTGTAATTGACTTTAACACAAACAAACTTGGGGGCGAGGCGACGCCAGAGCAAACCGTCAGCTCCAAGCCGGGCTACGCCAGGCTGTTCGGCGTGCCGGCTTCAACGACGAAACGAGACATTTGCCATTTTTTCAAAGGGTTATCCGTGCAGGAGGCGATAGTAAACGTGGAGCTGGGACGCTGTCGGGGCAGCCTCGTAAAGTTCACGACGCAGCAGGACGCGTTGGACGCGCTCCACTTCAACGAACAGCTGCTCGGCTCCGTCTGCGTGGAAGTGCGTGGAGCCGATGAGAAAATGTGGCTCGGCGCGCTGGAAGAGTGCGAGAACGCTTCGAACGTTCGGGTGATGCAGAAACCCGAGCAACGCCTCAAGGAAAACGCGAACAGGGAGGCGTTGCTGCAGCTGAAGAGGAAAACCGCCAAACAGTTTCCATTAAAGCCGTCGAAAAGGCCAAAATTTGACGCTCCTCCAAAACCGCTTAAGGAGTACATTGTGATGGTCAGCAATCTACCTGTTACTATGACAAAAACCGAAATAAAAGAACTGTTCAGCTGTCCGGGCATTTCCCACAAAAACGTGCTCCATCTGCTCGATAAAGCCGGCAGGAGGACGGATACAGCATTCCTCGTCTTCCACCGCGTCGACGACTTCGAATACGCCATGAACCTCTCCGGCTGCCGCGTGGGCTCCGACGCCATCTCGGTCTCGTCGACATGCAGGAAGTCCATGGCAGAGATGCTCTCTAAAGACCACCCGAAGAGGTCTTTCCCGACGGATCCCAGGACGTACAGGGGGAGGGGACGAGATTCGACCGCGCTGGAAGCTGTGCCGAAAAAAGAGCTCGACCGAGGCGTTCGGACGTGCCTGTTTGTCAGGAACATGCCTGCGGATGTGCAGAAAAGTCAGATAAAAAGCCTTTTCGGGCAGTTTAAGTTGAAGACGGAGGACATAATTTTACTGCGTGACCGTGACGGCGGTGGGACCGGTGAAGCTGTGATTAGGTTCCAATCAGAAAAGCTAGCAGCTCAGGCTCGGCTGACCCACGGTACGCAGTTCCTGGGGACCAACGTGCTTCTTACCTGCATAACCCTAAAGCAGATGGAGGACGTTTTGGCAACTGTTTGACTTCAGACGCAGTTTCCCTGGATGTTTTTATGAAAAACTCTTTGCCTTTTTCATGAAGTTTCCAATAATCTATATGAAGTGTTCTTGTGTGATATGTGTTCTGCACACTTTAAATACATCCACTGAGGGAAAAACACTGTTACCTTTTCATTGCTTAAACAGATACATTTCAATGTGGCTGCAACCATTTCATTCTAGTTTTGTAGCAACATTCTTGTCTGTAATGAAGAGCATGTTTTATACAAAACAAATACACAAATCTTGCATTTTAAATAGGTTTTTTCCACATTGTTTATTGCATCTGTAAGGGAAAAAAGAATGTAATACAATGAAAAAATGAACTAAAACATGCCAAGATCCTTTTATGCCACTCCAGTGTTCTTTGTAAATTTATATATAAAAAGAAAGAAAAAGAACAAAGCATACAAAAACCACTCTGGACAGCTTGACAGGAAGATCGAGGCTCTATCTTCTAATCTCAATTATAATACCGGGGTGGACCATCGGGATACCTGGATGGACCTGCAAAAAACATGAAAGAAAAATACCACATTCATATTTTTGATGTTTATAAGGCAGTTTTCCTTTCTGTAAAGAAGTTATACTTTTGTATTTGTTTTATCTTCAGTTCAGTTGTCTATCTTGTTTAAATTTTATATGCATATAATTTTGTCTGTGTAAAGCAGTTTACATAACCGCTGTGCCAAATAAAGTTGATCCAACCACATGACTTGGATTTCTAAATTAGTACCTGATACATTACTGGAGTATCTGTCCTCACTGCTCATGGAGGAGTTGTTAACGTTTGAACCCTGAGAAGAAGAAAAATAAAAATAGTAAACTAATCATAACCAAGCACAACGTTGAGTTGACCAGATTGTATTATAAAGGGCCATATTTAATAATGAATTAATTTGTATAGCACATTCAAAACAGTTCAAGTGCTTTACATCCCATAATAAAATCAAAACATAAAATACAAAGCAAGTAAAGAAGCAAGAATCTGTTCTAATAGTCCATACCCCTGATATGCTCCGCAGTCTGTATTCCATCAACACATCTGTTAATTTCTGAGTCACCTTTAGCACCAGCTGTGCGTCCGCCTCGCTCTCTATCTGGAAAGTGTCCTAAAGATAAAAAATAAAAACTCAACACGTTGATGGCATAAAAAAACAAAAGCTCAGCAGATTTTCAGCTCGGTGCGTGACACTCACCAGGTATGTGAGCAGAGTATTAGGAAGGCTGCTGCTTCCTGAAGGTGCTCCCGCCCCTTCTCCTCTTTCTGCCGGTCTGTCGTCGTAGCTCTCCCTCATCTGGTTGTCTTGGTACTCATTGGGGTACATTTTATTGAGACCCTCATCTTGCTGTCCACTCCTTCCGAAGCCAGCCTTCCCACCTCCAGAGCCGAAACCACTCCCACCTCCAGAGCCAAAACCATTCCCACCTCCAGAGCCAAAACCATTCCCACCTCCAGAGCCAAAACCACTCCCACCTCCAGAGCCAAAACCATTCCCACCTCCAGGTGGGATTTGACCCATATCATCCGAAAAAGAACCTCGATCCACACCGGGGCCAGAGAAACTGTCTCTTGACATGTAGCCCTCGAAGTCAGGCTCTTTGTACGCTTCATAGTCGGAGTACGGAGCGCCATGTTGGGAGAAGTCGCCTGCATACCCAGAGTCATGGAACACAGAACCTGTGATATAAAAACACACAAATATAAATATGCTGGGTCCGTGTACTTTTTTGGTGATTTGTTTTTCATTTAGAAAACGAAACACGAATGATTACTCTGTTCATTTTATATCCTTATGTTCATATGAACCACCTCAACTGGCTCCTCTCGACGTGGAGGAGCAGCGGCTCTACTGTCTTTCTTGGATAATTGAACTTAAAATGACATTTTCACGTTTTTTAGAGTATAAAATAAAAAAATGAATAGCCATTTTTCCCCCCCACCCCCCATACCTGTTGTTAAAATGAAAAACAAATGACCAAAAACTACACAGACCACACTTATATTTTACGCTGCAGACTTCAAATGAGGAGAGCTCACCGAAGGGAGGACCCATTTGTCCAATCTCTTGATGTGAGGGTGGAGGCCCTAATCTAGGAATAGCAGAACCTGCAGGTTCAGATTAAAACAATAGAGAGAAAAAGGTTAAAAAAAAGGAGCTACAATCATTTCCACACTTGCAAAATCAATGACAATACCACCCAAATGCACAATCAAAACAGAGTTTTGCTCAGGGTTAAAACAGCAGGCACACAGTAAACCATTGATCTCAACATTTTACAATGTTGCTCTAAAAAAGCAACGACTTGTAGAAAGAAAAAGCAATAAATGTCTTTCTTGCAGTATCAAGTCGATCATTAGATGGATCTTTTAAATGTTTGATCAAATTATGACAGCTGCATTTAAAAGCAGGGAATAGCCTAAATTAAAAACGGGGTTGCCGCAATTAAACAAAAACATGCAAATTGCATTACTTCAAGGAATGCATGTAACGTGTCAACTTACACAAGTTCTAAACAAAAAAATAATGGTACTTTCTGGAAAATTAATTACATTATAACCATTAGAAATGTCCTTTAGCAGAGAGGGGCTGCTGCATTTATTACTGATATAAAGACTTCATGTTTTCAACAATATAAAAGTACTGACAGCCTCTGGTTAAAATACTTAATATCATTTTTTTAGTGTAAGACAGCAAAATAACTTACGGAATTTTTGGAAATTAGGGACATCAATGGGCTCCCGTAGGATCACCTAACAAACAAACAAAAAAGACAAACCCATAATTAAGTTGCATTTATTCTTAAATCCAATACAAAACTATCAATGTGATTGTTTTAAAAACAGGAACTTGTATCCGTGTTCACACAAAGATGTCCCCACAATGCTGCTGCTTGTCTTTGCAGGGTCAGGTGTTGCCACAGTCCCTGCCCTCAGCCTGCCAGCATTGTGGGGAACAAAAGTATGACATGTTACGCAGCAGCGCCGGTGTCCAGTTTGGTGTTTCACACCAGCTCTTCGTTTCACACGGACGTCAGATCGGCTCGGTCTCTGACGCTGGCTGCATGAAGCAACAACAAAGCCCACCCCTCTACAGCGGGCAGCGGGGCAGAATTAAGGCGCAACAATGCCCAGTGTGCAAAACGAGTTCTTGATGCATGAACAAAAACATTCAAGCATGCATACATTTTAAAATGCTAAAGGGCAACTTTTACTGGTGCTAGATATTTAACAAAAAAAAAGATGAAATTAAAGATTTAAAAAATGTTTAATTGGAACAAGAGGCATATAAACAAGACTGGAGTTGCATCAGTGTATGGGATAAATCTTGTGCCAGCAGGAATAGCCTATATGCCACGGTCATTAATGACGTATTTCCAGTAAAATTGCAGCCACACTCCTCCCTTCCACGCCCCGTATTATTGCCTGTTGTTTTTAGCGTTAGTCCATGAAAAAGTCACAAAAATTAAAGCATCTGCGAGCTACTGGT
>JAUBOC010103204.1:0-13251 GCA_032275365.1 Anablepsoides cearensis | reverse complement strand
TAACAAGGATCATCTTCATGAAGACATCATGAGGAGGCGCTACCCTTAAAAGAAAAACTAAAAATCACACAAGGAAACAGGACAAAACAGCTTATTTGTTTGACACATTTCATACTGTAATCATAAACCCAATACTTTGCTAAAATTAATCTAGATTTTAAAACTTGTTAGGCCACAGAAAATATAAAATGGATATTTTTCATTAAAAAGCACAGCGCTAGCCAAATGCCAGCTAAAAGCTAAAAGTAGAAGAATTGTATAATTGCCAAAACTAGCATACCAAGACAAAAATAAAGCAAGAATCCTGCAGTAGTTTAAAAAAAAACATGTATTTTTAAGTAATTAAAAAAAGTTTAATGTCTTTCTATGGGGATTCTCTTTAAATAAAGTTACATTTAATGAAAAACATAAAAGTTACAAACCCCCCCCAAAAATGATAGCAGCACTATTCCCAAACGAGATGAATGTTCTGATATATGCATGAATAAAAAAGCACAAAGGGTGCAGAGGAAGTAGTTGCTGAGAAGTTACAGAAGAACTATAAAACGGAACTATAAAAGTGAATGTAAAAAATAAAAAGTAAACGCTGACTCAGCATAATGCCAGGAAGTGGTGAACCATCGCAGGCGTCATCACCAGCGTCTCCACTGACCAATATCTTCTGCTCGTTCTGATCCAGATTCATTAACCTTAGAGCCAAATGAAACCTGCGGCTCATCAATAACACGTTTTACAGCGTGTCGTTCAACAAATTGCATCGCTAAAAGATGAGTCCTGATTAATTGTGGGTGATGATGATACAAGCGAGACACTTTAAATGATGGATCGACAACAAGCCTTCATAGATTTTCATCTGCTTTAGTGTTTTATGAGACATTATTTTACTGAGGATGCACTCCAGTCTGTCGTTAAAAACAAACAGAAAAGATGATGTTGCCTGGAAGCAGCAGAAGTGAGGTCAGTAAATCTTGAGCACAAAACAAAACTATATTTATCACTTCATCATTAGAAAGTTCCTGCTTTGTTTTTGAAGTACTTTAGCTGTTAGTTTATGTTTGCTGTTTATGTTTTTTATTATTTAATTGGTTCTGGTCAAAGAACAAAGGTTTAGACACTTATAAAATGATAAATAAATGGCATTTTTAGATGAAATAATAAAATGGGGAAAAAAATGTTTACTTCATTAGTCATCCAAACTTTAGTACAAACAGAACTTTAGGTTCTTTTATTAAGTGAGTGGTGCTGCAGATCTTAATGGAGTCTTTTCTTTTTTTTAAAAAAAAAGGGTACTTCTCTGGTTTTTATGCTTAAATTTTAATGCATATGTGCATTTTCATAATTCTGAAGTTGTTACAGTGCATGAGTTGAAACTAAAAAGTCAATTAATAGTTGAAAATCTGTGACATCATCATTTAACCTGCTTTAACCATCAGAAATCTTGACTCTGCAGTTTTATAACTAATATAACATAAATAAATGTATAGAAATCACCTAAACTATCTTTATGAAAAGAACAGAATAAATGTTGATCCTGCACATGATTAACAGAATCAGTTAAATTTAGTTGTTAAATCTCTGCTGAGCAGAAAAACAGAAACATATTCATTACTGTCATAAAATTGAATATGAGGCGGCGCATCAAACACACAAATTAAGTCCCGGTTTCGGTTTTGATGTGGAAGTCTACAACAGACACTGAAGAAATCAAACAGGAATGGGGGAGAAAATGAGGAAACTTGCTGATTTATAAATTAAATCTCTGGGTCTTAAATGTCAATATTGAGATTTTGATGTAATTTGTTTGGACATCTTTGTTTAGCTCATCCTTGTGTGAAACTGCTATGTAGATTATTTATCATAATTAAATGAGAACATTTAAGCGTGGCAATATTTTCTGGGAACTTTAAACTGAAGAAGGCTGTTTTTTATCAAATAAAAGCAGCGCTCCCTGTGGAACAACTTTTTTTAAGCATTAAGAATGAACCGAGAGACCTCTTAGCACAAAACTCAGCTGCTTCTTGCAGAAAAGAACAGCCAATATTGTCCCTCAAGGATTAAAACTAGTATTCTGCTGTGCAGCCAGGATGATGCGCAAGTACAGTATCTGTCCCCATTATGATCAAATGCACGTTTTCCCCTCCACTCTTCAAATGGATCAAATAATAAAAATCTGAAGGTTGTGCCCCAACTATTGTAATTCAAAGTTTACGCAGAAATGTATTCCAGCCAGAGAGGGTCCAAAAAAAATAAAAAAATAAAAATACTCACAGTTTCTCTAGGGCATAGTACTCCGAGAACACAAAGTCGGGCAAAACCCGGATCCTGTTGCTCTTCAGCGACCTGTAACACATCCAGAAAAACGACAAAGCTGGAAAACTACAAGTAAGGAGAAAAACATAAAAGGTCTAAAACATTACGTGCAAGTTATCACACAAAAACAGCAACAGCCTTTTTATTCATTATTTGGAAAAGTCCTTCATGTCACATCCCTCCTGCCAGAGGCCAGTACCAGAACTGAAGTATTATTTTTCTGTCATGGCAAAAACAGAACCGGACGTCTTGAAAAGGAGACAAACCCAAACTTTGACCTGAGAATGACCAGAAACTCTTATTAAACTGAACAGATTTGTGTGTAAAAGACTAAAGTTTCCACCATCAGCAGTAAAAGAAGCAAACCAAGCTAACAATGAAAAGCACGCCATTAAATATTCAGCATGGATGTGGAAAAACAGCAGTTACAAACTTACAAGTGGGGCAGAACTCCCTGAAGTAAACGTTATTTTTTCTGGCCGATTCGAGACAAAAGATACCAGCAGGATGAAAAATAAGACTCACTCCCACCAGCAGCTGTTTGACCTGCCACCATCTGGACAGGAGTAATTAGATCCATCTCAAATCAACCGAGACATTACTTCTTTTTTTTTTTTTGGTTAAATAGACCGAGAAACCCCAGAGCTGAGGTCTCCATCAGTCCATATCCAAACCTGTCACATAATCAAATTACAAAACGTGGTCAGACCCTCATTTATCAGCCCAAAACCACTTTCATATTTCACATAATATACAATAAATCTTACACAGCATATATATTATTGCAAATCTCTGTTACTTGCATTTTATCATCCAAAAGCCTGAGTCAATATACACACAGCCCTACTTAAAAAACCTTAAAAAAAACAGAAAAAATAAAAAAGACAGCTGAACAGCTCAAATTAACGAACTGAAGCATTTGAAAATATTTGCCAGCCTAAAACAAAACACAGTGAAACAGAATAATCTGTACAAATCCGTGCCCTCCTCTGATTTTTGTTAATATTATTTAAAAGATGGTCCAGACTTGCTTTTGCATAAATTAGGAGCTTCAAAGCTAGAAAGACAAGAAAAAATAGGGACAAAGCATGAGGCAGTTTTTTTCTTCTGAAAACAGTTAAAAATATCTTTATTTCCAGACTGAGGATTTATGACTTTTCATCTGAAGCATCAAGTAAAGTTAGAGTTTATTTATCTCACTTTGATTTTATTTGTTTTAAGCAGTAACTTTTATTGTTTAGAAGTTATTTGCAAAAAACACCTATAAAGAAACTAAATCAGAAAGAGACTGAACAAAGAGGTTCACTGATCGTAAAGTTTTTTAATAGGGAAATACAAAGTTACAGAGGTGCACCGGTTTCTTTCAAGTTATTTAATCAAACAGCCTATATAAGTCATAAGGTGACCTATATTCTGTGTAAAGACCATTACTCACTTCTGTAAAACACAAAAACACAAAAGGAAAGTGGTCAATTTTCAGTCCTTCATTTAGTTTCCTTTCTGTGTGCGTTGGTTTTGTCTCTTTATGTGTGTGTGCACGCATGAAGACCTTTTAAAGAAGATAAACTGCATAAAATTGTTAACTACTAATGCAGGTATAATTAAAAAAGCTGCAACAAGTACGTCATATGAGCCCAAGATGGGCCTAAATCATCTGAAAAACCAGATTTAAGTTCAAATTAGGCTGTGGAGTAACTAAAGAAATAGAGTCATAATAACTGTGTTAACTCAAGAAGGAAAATGTTTAAAAGCCCTATAAGCCCTATGAGCTCATCAACTAAGAAATTTAATCTGAGATTACTTAAAAATGTAATAACCAGTTCCTAATCTTAAATAAATGTGCAAAACTGTTACATTACAGGGAATTTTATGATTTAATGCTTTAGAAGAGAAGTATCACCAGTAAAGTTATTAAACTCAAAGAAAATTAGATTAGAAGCCACTACAACAGCAAAATAGGAAGGGTCCAACCACCCAAGACTTGAGCCTTGAGTCAGTAGGTGCGTTTCCATTGACCATGAAAATGCGCAAATTAGAATTTCAAAAATAAATTTACTCAATGGAAACACGTCAACTTTGAAAAGACTTACGTTTTTCGACAAAATGGTTTTGCGCTTGGATGAGGTGGTTTTTCGGCCGTATCGAAATTGGTGTGTTTCACAAAACTGCAATGGAAACACTTTTTCGCATTAAAGGAGTCACGTGATCAAGAACTGTTTCTACTGGCGAAAAAGGCAACAACAGGAAGTAGAATAAATAGTAGTAAAATCTCCGAAGTTGTAAAAGAAAGTAGTAAACTCACGACTACAATTTCCCAAAACGCCACATACGTATCCGCTCCAAAATATCAGGGGCTTGTCGCTCGAAAGCCTCGATAAGACGCCGACGTTGATCGCTAGTGTTGTGGTAACATGATTGTTGACATTCATTGCCGCCATGTTTGTAACGACCTATCGCGAGAACAAGCATATTCACGCGTGACTTTAACAGCATTTCTTACTTAATGGAAAAACCGCAATTGCGAAACTGTGTTTTTTCAACATTAACAGAATATGGACAAAGTTTTGCGCTCATTTATAATGGAAACGCAGATAGTCAGGTGTGTATAGTTTCATCCCTTAAAACAATAACTGGTTAGACACATGTACACTAAACTACTGAGCACTTGTAAGTTAAGTAAGTCGGTTGCGTTCACAAAAAACAAACAACTTGTTTTGCTATTGACTCTTGTTTTGAGCTCCTGATACCACAAGTGCACCAGTGAAAATCCCATATTTCCACAGTCTGGGATTTAACTCTATCCTCTAAGATTAAAAGGCTCACTCTCACAGAGGAGTTTATTAGACCTTGGTTATCCGGGAGTGGAGAGGATAGAATGGCCTGCCTGCAGTCCTGACCTCAACACCATTAAACATCTATGGGATCAACTTTGGTGTAAAGTTTGTTCCAGAGTGACCAACGAAATCTGTCTGACTTACAAATGCTGGCTGAAGAATGGGATGCCATCCCACAGCAGTGTGGCCAGCATGAGGTTGCTGTGGCTTCTTCCACCTGCCACTGAGGGCCTTTTTTGTTGAATGAACTAATCAGTAAATTGCCAAAATGTCTTGTTTCTTCAGCCTTTAATCATCCAACCCAATAAACAGCAAACACAAAAGGTGAGTAAGCTGTTTGACATTGGCAGAGACGTGGCAGGTTTTTAATGGGTTTAACTCATAAATGAAACTTTTAAGGAAAAAATGCATAAACTTTTTCAACATAATAAAATTAATTGCCAAGAGAAGAAGCGTTGTTACAACAAAGACATAACCAACCCATGTTTTTATATTTTTGTGTTAAAGTTAATTAGCTCATCGTGGTTGATGGTGGTTATTATGATGTTAATGGGACAGAATCATGCAAAGGTCAATAATAGCATAGTTTTGATGTTGCTCACCCCCAGCTTTATGCCTCCTGAATGGTCTATAAGAAAATCAGAAAGTAAGTGGAAAGAAGCTGTAATGGGGCTCACTGCAGCCAGAAAAAGGATGTGTTGGATAGAGGAAACAACGGCTGTTTCTGTGATCAAAGCTGCATGCACTTACCAGTTGGAATGATGATTAAATAATAGGATGGAAGAAAGTAGCCTCTTCCCATATTAAATCAGTTTATATGCCGATTATTAGTAATTCTGCTGAAGTTTTACACAGAGGTGGTTGGGAGCTTAATGGTAATTTGGGTTACTTTTGAAGCAGACTCAGGAACATACACACCCATCATAACAACCAGCAGAGACCATCCAGTGGTAATAATACCTTGGGGTAATTTTGGAGGCACAATGTCAAGTGAGCAGATAGCTGTAGGAGAATGTACTTTCAACCCACAGATGAAAGCAAAATAAAAATAACTGGACATTACATGACAGGTGTGGGAGAAGGAGCAGGAAAAATGGCTCCTTTTGAGTTGATGTTTGCAGAAAATGGGGTCTGAAATGACGTGACTGAGATAAAACTATCCCTTTCACTTACTGAACTTTTCAACTTACTGACCGCTGACAGGTGTGGTAGTAGCTGAGCATCATCCCAAACATTTTCTTTACTTGATCTTACCCTGGGGTCATTGGTACTTACAGCCAGGTAACATTTGAAGAGAGGAGAGGAACTTCTGTAAGGTTGACCTTCACACACGTAACATCTGTGTGTATGCAGCCACAACCGGCTGGGAACGTAGGCAAGACTACACACACACACACACACAAACACACAAATATACTGTTAGACTGAACTACCAGCAGTTAACAGACACACATGATCGACACAAATATTAAAATAAATCACATGCTGTAAGATGTTAGAATTTATGTTTTTGAGGGTTTGTTTCGTCCAACACATTTTTCTGTAGTCATCTGATGACTGTTTGAGGAAAAGTGGAACCACAAAGAATGAGCACAAGTAGTATACACACACACTTACAGCAGCCGGAGGAGGAGTCGCCTGCCCCCGATTTGTTCTGAATTGTTTTGCCAACGAAGTCTGCCATTCCAATGTTGTCACCTGCAAGGCCAAAAAAAAAAAAAAAAAAAACATTAGAGTCAGAATCTGAACTCTACAGATGGTTAAAACTGTTGTTGGCTCTGTGATGATCGCAGTAAGATACCATTTACAAAGACTTGCGTGGATTTCTTACTGAAACGTGGCGTACGGTCAAATCCAGAAAACTGCGTACGCACGAAAAAATACAGATGTATCAAACTGTGCGTACGCTGGAATCCACGCACGTTTCTTTTGTACATCCCAATCAACGTGGAACTGAGCGCACGTGAGACACCTCCGGACCGGCTCAGTCCCGATTGTCACAACTTTGCACTTCTTTTATCTAACTGCGTTCATGTGGATGTAATAATTGTTAATCATGTGTGTCTGGTGTGAACAATAATCATTTTCACATCATGAACAGTTTCTCAGAGTCACCTCGAAGTGTCGCCAATGGAACCAAAACTACAGAAACGTGCGTACGCCAGCCTTGGAGTTGGCGTGGGGCTGCGCACATTTCCACGTTCATTTCAGTTTTGATACATCCGGAGTTTTGCGTGGAAAATGGCGTACGCTGGCTTTTTGTGCGTACGCACTGTTGATACACGAGGCCACTGGTCTGGATAAAATATCAACTTTTTTTTAAATTTAAATCATTAAAACACTGGATGTCACATCTTTGCACTTTAAATGAGAGAGGGTTTTTTTTAGGAGACCTGATTTATCGAGAATACACTGTTTTAGTAAGGTTCCCTCAGGTTTTGAGATGATTATTTTATAAACATTTTAATTAAGTGGATTACAGTAACGCATTGACTGTAATTATAGAAATACAGTTTGTGCTTTCAGAAAAACTTCATCAGCATAATAAAAAGCTGTTATATTTAACTGTCCCACAGTGCATGAATTAGCCAACAGACATACTCTCTAACCAATTCATCATTCTACTGTGAGAACGATTATTGGCCATTAGAAAAAGTTTAAGATGTAGACATCCCAGTAAATTCACTTCAAGGTCAAAGATGTTACAAAAAACTCAGATCTGTCAGTAGGTATTTAAATTCATGATTCGGAAAAGACTGAACAATTATGGCTCGTTTAGTCCTCACTGGGTCGATCTTCAACTCTTCTCTTTACCAAACTACTTTAGAGTGAAATGGGAGTCCATCTGTTCATGAGCTGAAGCCTGGTCCGAACTGAGTCATCAAACAGGACAATGAACGACAAGTCCAGACCGTAACCTCGTTGAAATGCTGTAGTGGGACCTTCAGAGCGATATGCATGAGCAAATGTCCACAATTCTTAAAGAAGAGTGGGGCAAAATCCTTCCAGAATGATGTGAGAGAGTCACACAGGAAATAACTCTAAGTTACATAGTTGAATTATAGTGTGGACTTAGTGTTTGTATGCTTGAGCATGCCCTGATATGTAAAACAGAAGAACTGGAGGAGCGTTGACTCCCCCTCCCACAACGGCTGTATTCTAATTAATTTAACACACCCACCTCATTAATTAGAGTTTCCTTCCATCATCTGCTTTGGATGCTTGTAGCCAAGCAACCCTTTATCAGCAATGAACTATATGTGATTTGTTTTAGTAAGGGAAGTGTTTACGTAACAACTTGTACGAATTTCTGACAAGTCATTGGTGATTTAAAGGAAAAGCCAGATTTTTGCGTCAGCGGCTCAGTGTAGCTGCTGCAAACACTGCGTCTAAATTTAGGGATGGCAACACGTTCTGTGTGACTGCCAAACTCATCCTCCAGTCAGCTTTAACTCAAAGCATCCCCGACGCTACAGTGACACGAGGCTGGAGCCGAGCCTCCGGGGGGAACGAGAGGAAGTAAGAGAAATGTCTCTGCTGAGAGGACTCTACTGCACCTAATTCTAGGCAACCAGACACGTTGTTATGACATATAACCATCCACTTCCTGTACTTCTGCCCTGTTTAAGGGGCTGGCTTCTATCCCAGCTTTGATAGGCGAAAAGCAGGGGAGACCCTGGACAGGGCCGCCAGTTATCCACCGGATGGTTTGACATAATATTTGGACTAATCAGGACTCCCAGAGGAGGACACTTCTTGTCACAGTCCCATCTGTGGCTTCTCTTTGTTCCCAATGTGTCTCCTCTTTTTTTTCCCGTCACTTGCGTTTATTCTTGGCGCCTCGTGTGCGCTCCCCTCTGTGATGTTTGTTTCTTGGCAGCGCTCTCCCACTTCTCCTGCCAGCCCACCTTTATTACATTTTCTAAATCAAAACAGCGGGTACAAACGACGGAGTCAATTTAGTGTTCCTGCCAGCATCTGCCTTCCAGGTACTTCATTCCAGCCTGTTTGGTTACAGATAATAAACACATTGATTAGGGCGGTGAACCTCATTTTGTTCATCATAAGTGACAAACTTTCTTTATTACTCAGCCAGATTTCTTTTTCTTTTTGTTAACAAGCCCAAAACTTAAAAGCATAGAACTTAAACTTAAATGTTGTTGAGTTTATTAATAAGACAGAGATAACATAACTATCTTTGCTGTGCAACATTTTTTTTAGCAAGAAAGATTATTATATCTGTCACAACCAGGTACAAGAAGAAGGAAATGATAAATTAGACTCAAAGTTTTTGCTCTCGTCCTTTTCTAATTGAGCTTGTTGATGGCAATCAGCTGTGAAATTGTTTAGCACCTGCGACGTATCAGGTGTTTTGTTTTTTAATCAAACATGAGCCCCTGTCTTTTGGTTGGTTGTGTTCCATTCCAGGTAATTCATTGAATCAGTATTTTATTTTTCAGCTTTGATTGTAGTTTTGTTGTCATTTGTGAATAAAATACAAAAAAAAAAAAAGATTTTTGTTTCACAGCCTTTGAATTTGTTGGCATTAAAATGACAATGCTTCTGTTACTGTAGCATCTGGTCTGAAATTATGTTTCTAATCTCTTTAAAAAATGACAAATCCTGATCTAAAATTGGCAACATCCAGTGCAGCTATTCTCTATTTTCTCTCAGATCTGCCAACATGGACATATAGTAGGCTCTGTGTTTTTAATGTGTGTGTGTGCACTTGTTTTTTTGTTACCTTCTTAGGACCTTTACTAATATTATCACCAGTAGTCCTTACTGAGACCAAAACCTGGTCGTAATATTGTGGAATGCTATTTTTCAGTTAGGAGTTAGTTTTAAGGTAATGATCAGAGTTATATAAATGAATGGAAGTCAGTGCAACGTGCGTGTGTTGTTCTTAGATTAAAGACATGCCTGTGTTACATGCAAGTTAACACAGTCTTAGCCCTGGCTAAGCTAACGTTTAACCAAACAAGTGCCAGTTTTTCATTGTTTTTCAGGCTCATAAAAACAACTTTCTCAAAAACAACATACCAGGTGTGAAAGAATGCTACTTTAGCTAATAATAAACCTCTATATTTTTGCACAACACAGTTTGGTTAGTTTGCTCAACTGAGCGATGTTTCAATGCAACTGAATGTGTGCCGAGCAAAGATTATTCTGTCACTATACATTCAAAAAATTGCTATGATTTTTTTTGTAGTTTCTATTCAGTAAAATCCACGTAAGCTGAAGAATCAAAGCAGCTGAAACCATTTCATGCATAAAAACATGGCTGTGTTTTCTTTTTGAACCTGCTGGGCATTAAGTCATAATGTGGTCTATAAAAGCATCATTGTACTCACTCAATGCACCGAGAGCCAAAACTCTAGTTGAGCCAACAGCAAGATGGACAACAACAAAATTAAATTTCAAAGTCTGTACTTTTTTAATAAATAGCAGCAGATCGTGATCTGAAAAGGACAGAGGACTATGAATAGAGAAAAAAATAATGATTATATCAGAAATTTTACTGAGATGAAACAAGGATGCTGTTTGTCAGTTTAATAACCTTAACCTCCTGATCTCAATGACAGAAAATATAGTATTTTATTCTACAGGAAATAAAAAGTTTTTGTTTTCTATCCATGTTATGAGACAGAGGGAAAACCTGATGTGTTACCTCACAGGAAAAATAAAACCTTTCATTTACAGGAAGTCACGATAAAAGCTGTTAACCCTGGTGGGATAATAAAAGTTCTCTGATGGAAGAAAAGGGAGGGATAATCACACTCGTCCCACAATATTAAAAAAAAAGTGTCATTTGAAACAAAATTACTTGCTGTTTTCCTAAAGTTGCACATTATGGCAATTTTAGAGCAATCTGTGACTAAAACATGTTTGAAAGACCAGACCAGTGTGTCACAGGTGATTATTTGGGGGGAAGAATTTCAGTATTTTTTTATGTTCATGAAGTTAGTTTACTCTTTAACAAAATTTAGATTTGGTAAAAAAAAACAGTCTGGTATCATGGTGAAAACAAAAAGATAAAAAACAAATTTAAACATTAAAAGTTGATTATTTTAGCCTTAAAGTTCAACACTAAAACATGAAATGAAGTGGTTTAAAACACTAAAAAAACAGAAGAGGAATCACTTTCTGGCACAGAAGGTGAAAAAAATACTTTTTATTAATGAAGAGCCAATAAATTTGCAGAACTGTTGCTGCGTAAATTAGAAGGTTGTTTTTAAGTGATTGTTTTACTTTTTAAGCCAGGCAATAGTTTCAATCTAAGATCTTTTAAGGAAAATAGTGTGAAGAAAAGACACACATGCACACAGGCCAAACATTAAGTTCCACTTCCACCTATTCGACGATGGGTAATTAAAAGAAAAGCAGAATGAGTGAGACTGTATCAAAAATGAATGTGACTAGGAACAGTTCTCTGTGGCCGTTAGCAAAGTATCTTCTTTTCAATATTTTGCTCATGCTTCTCGTGCATTTTTGCCCTCCTGTCAAGCTGGAAACGACTGATCAACAAAGATGATGTGAAAACTCAGAGGAGTGAAAATAGAATCATTCTTTTCACATCCTCCCATGTTTCAAATTTCACAAGTTTAAAATGAAAGTTCCTGCAAATCTCTGCCTCACTTTATAATGTAATGGCTGATGTGAGTCGCTTTCTGAAGCGTTCGCGCGTCAAAGAAGTGCAGATCCATGAGCGATCCGGTGAAAAACCTACGTGCTGCACGCAGGTCGTAACTGCACCATCGGTCTGTAACACTGGCCTTCGAGCTGCATTTCAACACTCAGAGCAAAATGACTCCAGCGGCATGCTTTTGTAAATAACAGAGTGGCAGCTTTAAGCCTGTGTGTGTGAGCTGGCTTTGATGTTGTCAGGGACACACTTAGCGATGCACAAAGAGAGCAACCTTTTTATCTGAGACTGCAGGGAGGGAAGCTTTGGGAGGTGTGTTTGTGTCTCTGATAGATCAAAACTGTTTTTTTTTACTGTGTTTATGGAATCACAGCTCCCTTCAAAGAACACTAATGGCTTAATGATTTGTAGGTAAACAACACAAATGTGTCCTAGGCTGCAATGACAAATTTTCCAAGTTATTATTGTTTTTTAAATTCTCCAACTCAAAAGCTTGAAAGTGAAACTTTGTTGAAATTTGAAGATTTATCACCCAGCCTGGAAACAAACTAGTTTTATGGTTTGAAAACTTGATTTTTGATTGTCCTACAAAAGCCTTGAACTTTCAGATGAATTTGCTGGATTTTTTACATTTTTAAAACTACGCTGCTCACTTTTAGAAAGTTGAGTGTATTTTAGATGAACTTCTTTAATAAAGTGAAGTTTGCCCTTCAGAAACCATTCCTGGTAAGTTTCATCTTTAAACCTTACAGGAAGAGGTGCATCTACTGCATCCAGATAGCTATCTGCCACAGCGAAGACAAACAGCTGTGCCCTGAGAAGACAGGAGAAGGACGCTGATATGTCAATCAGCTGTGAGTAGATTTGAGTTAGGGGTGTCAAAGTTGGTCAAATGTAATTGTCCTTCATCGAAGGAGGACGCTGTCTAACTGGCAGAAGATTAAATTGTTCCCTGCTTTCCAAAGTAGGCTTACAGATTAAATTGTCTGGTTTTAACACCTCCTCCACCCTGATCAGCCTCTTCCTGTTCCACCTGCAAAAAGCAGCTGGTGGTGCCGTAAAATTGAAAAAAATAAAAAATAAAAAATAATAATAATAATTCACCAAGATGAACCTAATTGCCATTTGGCAGGAAATATTGCAAATGAAGGTCCAAGACTTGGTAAAATCTGAATTCAATACCTCTTGGCCTCAAAATCAAAGTTTCATTTGGTTGGGCAGCTGTCACAGGAAAGTCTGCCTCGGGCTCGAGAAGAACAGAAATTAATTGGGGCGAGAGATTCCAAACTTCACTCAATCCACATTTTTTTCCCCTCTGCGACGGCCATTTCTCAGCTTTTCTGAGGGAAGATAATGTTGAGCCGCAGATGTGTTTGCCTCGGTGGCCAGAACACACACACACACACACACACACACACACACACACACACACACACACACACACACACACACACACACACA
>JAUBOC010103173.1:0-13259 GCA_032275365.1 Anablepsoides cearensis | reverse complement strand
TATATGGTTAATATATATGAATGGTGATAAAGCATGTATGTACATTAAACATATAGGGATGTTGCGGGGTGTGTAAATGGGGGAGTTTTGGTAATTTGTCAAAGAATAGTTTAGTTTAGAATCCTAGCTTTGGGTGTTAGGGGTGAGGGTTAAAATCCCTTTTCTTTGAGCAGTAAGAAGGATTTTAACCTTCACCTCTGGCTTACAAGACCAGCGCTCTGGTGTTGAGCTTTTAGTGCTATTTAAACAATTTGTTTTCTATTCAACCTGTAATTGGTAAGAAGACTAAAAATAAGAAGAAATAAAGAAAGGATGCGAGTTGGCCAATAATAATAAAGGGGGGTTCTACGGGTATTCCTCCAATTCATGTTAAAATAAAAACGTCTGCGACTAAAATTCATATAAAAAGATGTGCGAAAGGTCGGAAAGTGGATGCTTGGCGTTTTGAGGTGTGAAGCAAGGGAACTAATATTAAAATTAGGATGGAGGCTAATAGAGCAACTACGCCTCCTAATTTGTTAGGAATAGATCGAAGAATTGCGTAAGCAAATAGAAAATATCATTCTGGTTTAATATGGGGAGGGGTAATTAAAGGGTTGGCTGCTGAAAAGTTTTCAGGATCTCCTAGAAGGTTTGGGGTAAATAAAGCAACTATAATTAAGAGGAGAAGTAAGGTTATGAACCCAAAGAGGTCTTTATATGAGAAGTAGGGGTGAAAAGAGATTTTGTCTATATTTGAGTTTAGGCCAGCAGGGTTGTTGGAGCCTGTTTCGTGTAGAAAAATTAGGTGAATAATTGTTATTGCTACAACAATAAAGGGTAGGAGAAAGTGAAAAGCGAAGAATCGATTAAGGGTGGCGTTGTCTACTGAAAACCCTCCTCACAGCCATTGAACTAAGGGTTCTCCTATGTAAGGGGCAGCTGAGAGTAAATTTGTAATGACGGTTGCGCCTCAGAAAGATATTTGTCCTCATGGAAGGACATAACCTACGAAGGCAGTTATTATTATAAGAAGGAATAAAATAACTCCGACATTTCACGTTTCTTTATAGAGGTAAGAGCCATAGTATAAGCCTCGTCCAATGTGGATATAAATACAAATGAAAGCGAATGAAGCGCCATTGGCGTGTATGTTACGAATAAGTCATCCGTAGTTTACATCTCGGCAGATATGTGCGACTGAAGAAAAGGCTGTTGCGATATCAGATGTGTAATGTATAGCAAGGAATAATCCTGTTAAAATTTGTAGGGTTAAGCATAAGCCTAAAAGGGAGCCAAAATTTCATCAGGCGGAGATGTTAATGGGGGTGGGTAGGTCTACAAGTGCCTCATTAGCTGGTTTTAATAAAGGGTGAGTTTTTCGTATATTGGCCATTAGTTGTTTTTGTAGTTGAAGTACAACGGTGGTTTTTCATATCATTAGTCTTGGTTAAAGTCCTAGCAAAAATTATGTCTTATGTTATATATTTATTGTTTTTAGTTGTGATTTTAGGGTTAGTTGGTGTGGCCTCTAACCCGGCTCCTAGCTTTGCTGCTTTAAGTTTAGTTGCGGTAGCTGGAGGAGGCTGTGGTATTTTGGCATGTCAGGGAGGAAGTTTTTTGTCATTAATTTTGTTTTTAATCTATTTAGGGGGTATAATAGTGGTATTTGCTTATTCTGTGGCGTTTACAGTAAACTTAAATCCAGAAGGGTGGGGGAGTGGTTCAATTATAAGTTCTGTTGTTTTGTATATATTTTGTGTTTGTATCATTATATTATTGTTTGTTGATGGAGGCTATGATGATTTTTGGGTGGTAGGGGCTAGTTACTATAATTATGATATTGTTCGAGGAGGTAATGTGGGGGTTTCAATGTTATATTCTTTGGGCGGTGTTTTATTGGTTATTGGAGCGTGGGGCCTTCTGTTAGTTCTATTTGTTGTATTAAAGTTAGTTCGAGGTTCTTCATTAGGTGCAATTCGAGTAGTCTAGGATATATAAAAGAGAGTTGTTACTATAATTATTATAGTGAAAAGAAATAAACATAGATAGGTTTTGATTATTCCTTGTTGTAGATTGTCTGTCATTAAAACTATAGGTGTATTAAAGGCAGTAATTATTTTTGGGCCTGATTTTTCTATTCATGTTTGGTCAACTATATGGGTTGCTATATTTTGACCAAAGGTTAAATTTATTTTTGGGGAAAGAAAATGTATTACTGATGGAAAATACCCAAGTATGTTGGAGAAGTTATGAAGATTCATGGTAGGTGTAATTTTATGTTGTTTTGAGGTTAGTGAGGCGAGTTCAAATGCAAGGAGTAGTCCTAGGCCTGTAAGAATAATAGTGGAAATTTTTATTATTAGAGTTATAGATATAATGGGAGTTTTATAAGGAATAATATTGATTGTGATAAGTAGGCCTGCGAAAATACTTCCTCAGGCTAAACGTTTTAAAGGATTAATTAATAGAGTGTTGTTTTCGTCAATAGGAGATATAGAAATAAAACGAGGATAATTTATCAAGGCATAATAGATAATGCGTATACTATAAATAGCTGTGAATATGGTTGCGATTATTGTAAGAATTAGGGCTCAGGCGTTTAAGTAAGATGTATTTATTGCTTCTAAGATTGCGTCTTTGGAAAAAAATCCGGCTAAAAAGGGTATTCCTGTGAGAGCAAGACTACCAATGGTAAGACATGTAGAAGTTGTGGGGGCTAATTGAAGTATTCCTCCTATTTTCCGAATGTCTTGCTCATTGTCTAATGCATGAATAATAGAGCCCGAGCATAAAAAAAGTATTGCTTTAAAGAAAGCATGTGTACAAATGTGTAAAAAAGCTAGTTGGGGTTGATTTAACCCAATAGTAACTATTATAAGGCCTAATTGGCTTGATGTGGAAAAAGCTACAATTTTTTTAATATCATTTTGGGTAAGAGCACATGTGGCTGTAAATAGAGTAGTAATAGCGCCTAAGCAGAGGCATGTGGTTAAAGCATTACTATTATTTTCTAATATGGGGCTAAATCGGACTAGTAGAAAAATTCCGGCTACAACTATTGTGCTAGAGTGAAGTAAAGCTGAGACTGGCGTAGGGCCTTCTATAGCGGAGGGTAATCAAGGATGTAGTCCAAATTGTGCTGATTTTCCTATTGCTGCTAAAATTAAACCAAATAATGGTAGTGTAAGGTCTTGACTTTTTGAGATAATAAAGAGGTGATTTAGTTCTCATGAGTTTATATTTATTGCTATTCAAGCTATTGATAAAATTAGTCCGATGTCTCCAATTCGATTATAAATGACTGCCTGTAAAGCAGCTGTACTAGCGTCTGCCCGTCCGTATCATCAGCCAATTAGAAGAAAAGACATGATACCAACACCTTCTCAGCCAACAAAGATTTGAAACATATTGTTAGCTGTAACAAGAATATATATTGCGATAAGAAAAATTAATAGGTATTTAAAAAAGCGATTGCATTGTGGGTCAGGACTTATATATCATTTTGCAAACTCTAGGATTGCTCATGTTACATAAAAAGCTACCGTGGAAAATAATAAAGAATAAGCGTCAAATTTAAAGCTAATGTGTACGTTGAAGTTTGATGTTTCGAGGCAGTTTAAAATGGTAGTAATATTTTCTAGGCCTTCGTTGAGAAATATTAGGGTGGGATATAAGCTTAATAAAAATGCGGTTTTAACAGTGGTAATTACTTTATCCTGATAATTGGATTTATTTTGATGGGAAAAAATGGCAGGATAAAATAAAATAAAAAAAATAATTATTATAATGGTTGTAATAATTGTGTGGGGGTTATACATAGCTATTACTTGGAGTTGCACCAAGAGTTTTTGGTTCCTAAGACCAATGGATAACTATTATCCTTTAGTAGCGAGTTAAGAAAGCTTTGGAATTCAACCAAAGAAACGGGGGTTAGCAGTCATCGTTGCTGTGCTTGCCTTTCTTGGTGAATAAAAGGGCTTTAACCTTTGTTGCTAGAATCACAATCTAGAGTTTTTATTAAACTATATTTACGTTATATTGCTATTATAATTAGTTCTGGCTTTAGAATTAATAAAAGGAGGGGGGTTAAGTGGAGTACTATAAGTAAGTGTTCTCGGGAATATGTTGGATAAATTGTGTAAAGGTGTTGTGGTAAAGGGCCTCGCTGAGTTATTAATAGCATGTAGAGGGAGTAACTAGCGGTAATTAATGTTCCTAGTCCTGTAAGTAATAGTGTTAAAGGGGCTCAATTAAATAAGGAAGTAATAATTAAAAGTTCCCCAAATAAGTTGGGTAGAGGGGGAAGAGCTAGGTTTGCGAGACTTGCAATAAATCATCAAGCTGCTATTAGTGGTAGAACTATTTGTAGCCCTCGAGCTAGTACTATGGTTCGGCTATGTGTGCGTTCATAGTTTGTGTTTGCTAAACAAAAAAGAGCTGAGGATGTAAGGCCGTGTGCAATTATAAGAATTAAAGCACCTGTAAATCCTCATGGGGTTTGGATTAAAATACCTGCTGCAACTAAGCCTATGTGGCTTACGGAAGAGTAAGCAATAAGGGATTTTAGGTCTGTTTGACGTAAACAAATAGAGCCCGTTATAATTACACCTCATAATGCGAGAATAATAAAAGGGTAACTTAATTCCTTTGTTAGGGGTTCAATAATACTTATAATGCGGATTATGCCATAGCCTCCTAGTTTAAGAAGAACTGCTGCGAGGACTATGGAGCCTGCGATTGGTGCTTCTACATGTGCTTTTGGTAATCAAAGGTGTGCGCCATAGAGTGGTATTTTGACTAGGAAAGCTAGTAAGCAGGCGACCCATCAAGCCTTATTAGTAAAGGATATTATAGTGAAGGGAATTATAAAGTTTAAGGTGAGAAAGGAGATGGTACCTGTTGTGTTTTGAGTAATGAGTAAGGCCACTAAAAGGGGTATAGATCCAACAAGGGTATAAAATAAGAAGTATGTGCCAGCGTTTAGGCGTTCTATTTGATTACCTCATCGGGTAATAATAATTAAGGTTGGAATTAAAGTAGCTTCAAATATTACATAAAATATAATAAGTTCGGTGGCGCTAAAAGCAAGAATCAAAAAAATCTGTAGAGATACCAGGAGTGTTAAATAAGTTCGTTGTCGAGATTGGGGTTCTAAAGAAATATGATTTTGGCTGGCTAAAATTATTAAAGGTAAAAGTCAGCAGGTTAAGATTAATAAAGGGGTTGAGAGAGAGTCGGTAGCTATATTTATATTTAAAAATAGTCAGCCTGTCTCTGTAGTGGAAAATAGTCAGGTTAAACTAAATAGTGCAATAATAAAGCTGTATAAAAGAGTGGTTGTTCATAACTGGGAAAAAGGAATAATTCAGATTGTAAAAAAAAGTATTATTGTGGGAATTAAAATTTTTAGCATTGTAAAATATTAAGGTTTTGTAGGTGATCCGTACCGTGTGTTCGAATTGTGGCAATTAAAAGAGCTAAACCTGTGCCTGCTTCACAGGCTGAAAAGGTAATCAGAATCATGGGGGCGGCTGAAAAAGTAATAGCATCAGTTTTGAATAATCATAGGGAAAAAGCAATAAATAGGGATAATATAATACCTTCTAAACAGAGTAGCGCAGATAAAAGGTGTTTACGATAAAATGTTAATCCCAGCAAGCCTAAAATAAATATAGCGGAAAAAGTGAAATGGGTAAGGGACATTAGGCAATTAAGGACTTTAACCATAAGCTTTTGAGCCGAAATCAAGGGTTTTATTTAAACTAATTACCTATTCAGCTCATTCTAGACCTCCTTGAGTTCATTCATAGGCGAACCCTAAAGTTAAAAAAATTAAAACAGTGGATGCTCAAATAAATGTAATTAAAGGGGTTTGAAGTTGGTCCCCTCAAGGAAGGGGAAGAAGAAGAGCAATTTCTAGGTCAAATAAAAGAAATAGAATAGCGACTAAAAAGAATCGTATGGAGAAAGGTAGGCGGGCTGAGGTAAAAGGATTAAAACCACATTCGTAGGGTGAAAGTTTTTCATAGTCAGAGTTAATTTGGGGCATTCAGAAAGATACAAAAAGTATAAGAATTGATAAAATAAGTGATGTAATTGTAGTAACTATTAGTATATCTATTATTACTCTCCGGAATTAAACCAGAATTACATGGGTGGAAACCACGTGTATTAAACAATTGTACTAGAGAAATTATGAGCCTCATCAGTAAATGGAGATATAAAGGAAGAGTCAGACTACATCTACGAAATGTCAGTATCAAGCTGCTGCTTCAAATCCGAAATGGTGATTAGAAGTAAAGTGGAATTTAATTTGGCGGAAAAGGCAGACAGCTAAGAATGTGGACCCAATAATTACATGTAGGCCGTGAAATCCTGTTGCGACAAAGAAGGTAGAGCCGTAGACCCCATCTGCAATTGTAAAAGGGGCTTCATAGTATTCTATGGCTTGGAGGGCGGTGAAGTAGAAGCCTAATAAAATTGTTAAAAATAGGGCTTGGGTTGCTTGTTTCCGATTGCTTTCTATAATACTATGGTGTGCTCATGTGACGGTTACTCCAGAAGCCAGTAAAACTGCTGTATTCAAGAGGGGTACTTCAAAAGGGTCAAGGGGGGTAATTCCCGTAGGAGGTCAGCATCCCCCTAGTTCTGGGGTTGGTGCTAAGCTTGAGTGATAAAAGGCTCAGAAAAAGCCTAGAAAAAAGAAGACTTCAGATGTAATAAATAAGATTATCCCATAACGGAGGCCTTTTTGTACTGGCAGGGTATGGTGTCCCAGAAAAGTACTTTCTCGGATGATGTCTCGTCATCATTGATATATAGTTAATAGTATGAGAATCAGCCCAATTGTTAGTAAAAAAGCAGAATAAGTGTGTATTCAAATTGCTAGCCCTGAAGTTAATAATAAAGCGGCAACTGCGCCTGTTAGTGGTCATGGACTAGGGTCTACTATATGATATGCATGTGCTTGATGTGCCATTAAACGTTTTCTTGTAAATAAAGGCTTAGAAGTAAGACAAATACGTAAGCTTGAATTATTGCAACTGCTACTTCTAAAATAGTAAGAAGGAATAGAAGAGTTGTGGTAACGGCTGCTACTGCTGGTAACACGGTAATTAAGAAGAAAATTGCTATTGAGACTAGTTGAAGTAGTAGATGGCCTGCTGTAAGGTTTGCTGTGAGTCGAACAGCAAGGGCAAGGGGTCGAATAAATAAGCTAATAGTTTCAATAAGTACTAGTACTGGAATTAAGAAGAGGGGAGTACCCATTGGAAGTAAATGGCCTAGGGCTATTGTAGTATTTAGGCGGAATCCAATAATAACAGTTGCGAGTCAAAGGGGAAAAGCCAGGGCTAGATTTAAAGAAAGTTGTGTAGTTGGTGTAAAGGTATACGGTAATAAACCTAGCATATTTAAAGTAATAAGGAAAAGTATTAAAGCAGTTAAAAGTATAGCTCATTTATGACCTTTAAAATTAATTGGTTGAAATATTTGTTTAACAAAGTTCATGATGAACCAACTTTGAATAGTTAATAAGCGATTATTTAGTCAACGTTTTATAGGCTTAGGAAAGAGGACTCAGGGAAGGATTATAGCAATAACTAATAGAGGAAGTCCAAGGAGTGTGGGGGTTGAAAATTGATCAAAAAGATTTACTGTCATGTTCAAGTTCAGGCTTTTGTAGTTGATTTTTCAGTGTTTTGGATTGAAAGGTCTAGGGGAAACGAATGTGCTAATACTTTTGGTGGAATGATCGTTAATAAAACAGATCATGAAAGGATGAGAATTAAAAATCAAGGAGCAGGGTTGAGCTGCGGCATCTCGCTAAGGGTGGGCGGTAGTCACCAATATTTAGCTTAAAAGGCTAATGCTGTTCCTTATAGCTTCTTAGCGAAGAATTTTCAAGTATTGATGTAGATCAGTTTTCAAAATGACTTAATGGAATAGCTTCTACAACGATTGGTATAAAGCTATGGTTTGCTCCACAAATTTCAGAGCATTGCCCATAAAAAACTCCAGGGTGTGATACAATAAAGGCTGTTTGATTTAAACGGCCTGGTACAGCATCTATTTTAATGCCTAAACTAGGGACAGCTCATGAGTGTAGAACATCATCTGCTGAAATTAGCACTCGAACAGGTGAATCGGTAGGAATAACTACGCGATGGTCTGTTTCTAGTAATCGAAATTGTCCAGGGGCTAAATCTTGTGTTGGTACTATATAGGAACTGAAGCTAAAATTGTCATAATCTGTGTATTCATAGCTTCAATATCATTGG
Organism: Anablepsoides cearensis; assembly: GCA_032275365.1. Lineage (NCBI taxonomy): Eukaryota > Metazoa > Chordata > Actinopteri > Cyprinodontiformes > Rivulidae > Anablepsoides > Anablepsoides cearensis. The sequence continues at coordinate 4,998 of JAUBOC010103173.1, read as the reverse complement.
TGTCCTATAGCTTTTACTGTTAAATGTGGATCATTAATTTCATCTATTAAATATAAAATTCGTAAAGATGGTAAAGCAATTAAAATAAGAATTAATGCTGGTAGAAGTGTTCAAATAATTTCAATTTCTTGTGAGTCAAGAATAAATTTATTGGTTAATTTTGTAGTTACTATTGCTAGAATAATATATAATACCATTGTGCTAATTAAAAACACAATTATTAAGGTGTGGTCGTGAAAGTGGAGAAGCTCTTCTATAACAGGGGAAGCTGCGTCTTGAAATCCGAGTTGAGAGGGATGTGCCATTATATAATAAAACACGCGGGATTTTAACCCACAATTTTGTCTTGACAAGGCAGTGTAATATTATTTTACTAGAGTTTTATAAAGAAAGTGACAGAGTGGTTATGTGGCTGGCTTGAAACCAGTTTATGGGGGTTCAATTCCTTCTTTTCTTGTGTTAAGGGCTAAAGGCTAGAAGAGTTAAATTGGATAAAGGCAGGCTCTTCAAAGGTGTGATATGGAGGGGGGCAGCCGTGAAGTCATTCTGCATTGGTGGCGGTTATTTCTACTGATAATACTTCACGTTTAGCTGCGAATGCTTCTCAAATGATAAATAAAAATATAATAACAGCGATTAGAGAAATTAGGGAACCAATTGAAGAGACTGTATTTCATAATGTGTAAGCGTCAGGGTAGTCTGAATAGCGTCGAGGTATTCCTGCTAGGCCTAGGAAATGTTGTGGGAAAAAGGTGAGATTTACGCCTAAAAATATTACTCCAAAGTGAATTTTTGTTCATGCGTTATGAAGGGTATAGCCTGTAAATAAAGGAAATCAATGAACAAATGCTGCAATGATAGCAAAGACAGCACCCATTGAAAGAACATAATGAAAGTGGGCAACTACATAATATGTATCGTGTAAAACAATGTCTAAGGAAGAGTTGGCTAAAACAATGCCAGTAAGTCCACCAACTGTGAAGAGAAAGATGAAGCCTAAGGCCCATAGCAAGGGGGTTTCTCATTTTACAGCACCCCCATGGAGTGTGGCGAGCCAGCTGAATACTTTAACGCCAGTTGGGATGGCAATAATCATTGTAGCAGATGTAAAGTAGGCTCGTGTGTCTACGTCTATTCCTACAGTAAACATGTGATGGGCTCAAACAATAAAGCCCAGAAGTCCAATAGCTATTATAGCTCAAACTATTCCCATATAACCAAAAGGTTCTTTTTTGCCTGAATAATATGCTACAATATGTGAAATTATACCAAAGCCTGGTAGAATTAAAATATACACTTCGGGGTGTCCAAAGAATCAAAATAGATGTTGATAAAGGATGGGGTCTCCCCCTCCTGCAGGGTCAAAAAAAGTGGTATTGAGATTTCGGTCTGTTAATAGTATTGTAATACCAGCTGCAAGAACAGGGAGAGAAAGAAGGAGAAGGACTGCAGTAATTATTACGGCTCATACAAATAAAGGGGTTTGGTACTGAGATAGAGATGGTGGTTTTATATTAAAAACTGTAGTAATAAAGTTAATTGCACCTAAAATTGACGAGACCCCTGCTAAGTGTAGAGAAAAAATAGTGAGGTCTACAGAAGCTCCTGCGTGTGCCAGGTTGCTTGCTAAAGGAGGATAAACAGTTCATCCTGTCCCTGCTCCTGCTTCAACAGCGGAAGATGCTAAAAGAAGTAAGAAAGAGGGGGGTAGAAGTCAAAAGCTTATATTATTCATTCGTGGGAAGGCTATATCAGGAGCCCCAATTATTAAAGGGATAAGTCAGTTACCAAAGCCTCCAATTATAATTGGTATAACTATAAAAAAGATTATTACAAAAGCGTGTGCTGTTACAATTACGTTATAGATTTGGTCGTCGCCTAATAGGGATCCCGGCTGGCTTAGTTCTGCTCGAATAAGTAAGCTTAGGGCGGTCCCGACTATTCCGGCTCAGGCACCAAATACTAGATATAGGGTGCCAATATCTTTGTGATTAGTTGAGAAAAATCAGCGTGTGATGGCCACAGGTAAGATGGCTGAAATAAGTGGTGGATTGTAGCTCCATATATAAAGGTTTAAATCCTTTTCTTATCATAGCCTTGAAGTATACATACGTTAGATTGCAAATCTAGAGATGCAGGTTAGTTGCCAGCCGGGGCTTTCTCCCGCCTATTTTGTTTTGACTAGGCGGGAGAAAGGTAGACAGATGCTCGTTGGTTTGGGCGTTTAACTGTTAATTAAAAGTTTGTAGGATCGAAGCCTTCCTGTCTAGTGAGGCTTTAGCTTAATTAAAGCGTCTGTTTTGCATGCAGAAGATGTGGGTTAAATCCCTGTAAGTCTTACAGAGATTGAAAGATTTTCACTTTCGCTTAGGGCTTTGAAGGCTCTTGGTCTATTATGTTAACCTAAATCTCTAAAGGGAAAAAAGTGATAATACGGTTGGGGAGAGGGGCAATAAGCATAATGAAATTGTTGTGGTAATTGTTAATGGTATTGTGGTTTGTAAAAAATTAATGCGTCATGGTAGTGTTGCGGGTAAATTATTTGGGGAAGAGGTTAAGGTTATGGCGTATGAGAGGCGTAAGTAAAAGTAAAGGCTTAGAAGGGCAGAGAGAGCTGCTGTTGTGGCGGTTAAATTAAGTTCTTGTTTTGTTAATTCTGAAAGGATCATTCATTTTGGGAGAAAGCCGGTTAGGGGTGGGAGGCCTCCTAATGATAATAAAATTAGGGGGGTAATGGCTGAGAGAATTGGGGTTTTGGTCCATGAAGTTGATAGTGCATTAATAGTGGTTGATTGATTATATCAAAATGTAAGAAATATAGAAAATGTTAAGATAATATAGGTTATGAAAGCTAAAAAAGATAAAGAAGGTATGTATTGTAAGATTAATACTATCCAACCTAGGTGTGCGACAGAGGAATAACCTAGGATTTTTCGGAGTTGTGTTTGGTTTAAGCCTCCTCAGCCCCCTATAATAATAGAGATTAATCCGAGGATAGTGAGAAGTATTGAATTGTTAGAGGGTAATTGAAGTAATAGTGAAAAAGGGGCGAGTTTTTGTCAGGTGGAAAGGATTAGGCCTGTTGGTAAGGTTAAACCTTGTAGAACTTCTGGGAATCAAGCGTGTATGGGGGCTAGTCCTAGTTTTAGGGCAAGTGCAATAGAAATTATTGTGATAGGAAGGGGATGAACTATTTGTGAAATATCCCATTGACCAGTGAGTCAGGCATTTGAGATGCTAGCAAATAGAAGTATAGTGGCGGCAGTTGTTTGAATAATAAAATACTTGATGGTGGCCTCTATAGCTCGTGGACTATATTTTTGGGTTATGAAAGGAATAATGGCGAATGTGTTAATTTCAAGGCCCATTCATGCGAGGAGTCAGTGGGAGCTTGTAATAGTAATTAAAGTGCCTATAGTTAGTGAAAATACTATAATAATTAAGATATGAGGACTCATTAGTAAAGGAAGGATTTTAACCAACATTTTAGGGGTATGGGCCCAGAAGCTTATTTAGCTGACTTTACTAGAAAGTGGTGTAGTGGATGCACGAAGAGTTTTGATCTCTTTAGGTTGGGTTCGATTCCCTTTTTTCTAAGGATTTGAAGGGGCTTTAACCCTTATATTTACTCTATCAAAGTAATCCTTTTTCAGGCACAAATCCTTCTATAGTTGGGGGGGCAGGCCCGAAAAGGCAATGGGTATTGCTAAGTGCCATAATACGAAGGCAAGTGTAAGAGGGAGAAAACTTTTTCAAATTAGGTGTATAAGTTGATCATAGCGGAATCGGGGATAAGAAGCTCGTACTCAAATAAAAATGATAGATAGAATGGTGGCCTTGATTATAAGAAAGATTGAAGAAATTTCAGGTAATGAGGTTAGGGTTGTAGTACCAAAAAATAGAATTGCGGAGAGAGTATTTATTAGTAAGATATTGGCGTATTCGGCTAAAAAAAATAAAGCAAAATGGCCTGCTGAGTATTCAATGTTAAAGCCGGAGACTAGCTCAGATTCTCCTTCTGTAAGATCAAAGGGGGCACGATTTGTTTCAGCTAGCGTGGAGATATATCATATAAAAGCTAATGGTCAGGCAGGTAAAAGTAATCAGGTATCTTCTTGGGTAACACTAAATGTTTGAATTGTAAATGCACCAGAAAAAATAATAATGCTTAGAAGAATTAACCCTAGGCTTACTTCATATGAAATGGTTTGGGCAACTGCTCGTATTGCTCCAATTAAAGCATACATTGAGTTTGAAGCTCAGCCGGCTCCCAAGATAGAATAAACTGCTAAACTGGAGAGAGCTAGTAAAAATAAAATGCCAAGGTTTAAATCTGTTAATGGGAAAGGCATTGGTAAGGGGATTCACAACATTAGGGCTAGTATAAAAGCTAGGAAGGGCATAAAAATAAATAGTAAGGGAGAAGTAGTTAGAGGTCGAACTGGCTCTTTAATGAAAAGTTTTAAGCCATCAGCAAAGGGTTGAAAAAGGCCATAAGAGTGGGCGATGTTAGGGCCTTTACGTAATTGAATGCTACCAATAACTTTTCGTTCAACGAGGGTTAAGAAAGCTAGGGCTAGGGTAACAGATAATACAAGAATAATTGGGCTAATAATATAATTTAGAGAGTTTAAAAACATTTTGTTAAGTAAAGGAGTTAAACTTTATTTTGAACTAATTATATAGTTATTACAGTGACTTAACAAAGATAGTGTTAAATTTTTCCCCAGAATTTAGGTTAAATAATTATAAAAATGTAAAATAAAAGTTTTACATTACAACACTACAAAATTTTTTAATTACAAAAATTTTTAGAGTTTTTAAGATCTCTCAAGTATCTCTATTAAAAGTTGCGAAATTATTCATAATTTTGTATGCGACGGTCCTGAGATTACTATAAAATATAATATAGCACTTTTAAAAAAAATTCTTAGTTTGTTTCCTTAGGGGGGTTTGCAAACTAAATAAAGATTCCTCGCGCTTAAGGGGGGTAGGGGG
>JAUBOC010102947.1:0-13300 GCA_032275365.1 Anablepsoides cearensis | reverse complement strand
GCTCCAACACACCTGATATGAATGAATAGATGATTATCAGGCCTCTGCAGTACGGAGGACCAAAACTGACATAATTACAAATAAAAGCAGAATTATATGAACCACTAAATAAACACACTTAAAATGCACCAATTAAATTAAAAAATAACTTTATCTCCTGTTTTATATTTTAATTGACTTTCATATTTATTTTTCCAGGTTAGTTACAATAAATTAATCTATATATTTGAACGCACAATTTAAATTTTACTGTTTTTTTAATATATATTAATTGTTTTTCATTTTACTTGTACTTGTACATGCGTTTGTGTGTCTTAAATGTTTATACTTAATTATTTTTATATTATTTTCCCAACAAGTCTTTTTATTTCTATGTGTTGCTATGTAAAATATACATAAAAAACATTAAAATTTAAATTATGTGTTAAAATATATATATTTTTTGGAACTAAGCTGGAAAAATAATTATGAAGCTCTATTAAATTGTAAAACACGAGGTAAAGTTCTCCTTTTGTAATTTATTTGGTGCATTTTAAATGTATTTCTGTATTTATTTAAAGGTTCTTTATCAATTTCTGCTTTTATTTCTAATTATGTCAGTTTCAGTCCTCCATACTGCAGAACTTGGAAGATGTAGTTCAGTGACTGAATCAGGTGTGTTGGAGCAGGGAAAAATGTAAAACGTGTAGGGCTGCGGCCCTCGAGGACCATGATTGCCCACCCCTGCACCAGACTAAGAATTCACCAAAACAAACCTATTGATTTAGGTGGGGATCCAAGGGGGTTGAGGCTTATTAGTGGGTCTGATGGATAGTCCTTCATCAGAGATAAACAACAAAAGAAACCTGAAGCTTCTATGTTGAATAGTTTTTTAGTTAGAAGCATTTTTTGTATGTCCAGACACCCCCTTTTTAGATGGAGCCCCAGTTGGTCCCCACAAGTACGCCGAAAACTGTCCCCACATAGTTGAGAATACCCATCCGCGCACACACACTCACACACACAAAACCAACCAAATGAGAAATAGCTTGATGGGACACGAAATGACCCAAAGAAACTCAAAAACAGAAGACAGGAACAAAAGTGACAACATGACTAATCTTTCTTCAAGAAAGGCTGTCAAGGTGCCCTTTGCCCTTGAATGGGCAGAAACACATTCCTCCATCTTCCGTCTGCCTTTTCTTCTCACTCCATCCATCTCTCTTCAGGTCTTCCAGGTAATTTTAGCTAAAGGAAAAGAACCAGAAGCTCAAGAGGGTTTTTGACACTTCTGTTTTTTATTTTTTTAAGATTTAGATATTCATACCTCTCTTCTGGTCACTGTTGATCTTTGGCACTTCACTAACTATGTCTTTATATAAAACATGCTGGCAGAGACCAAAATATCATGAACGGGTGGTGAAAGTGGGTAAAATGAACATCCAGGCTTTTTGACATTACCCTTGCTATTTTTGTAAACCAAGTTGCCTTGTTCCACTAAATTATCTAAGAAAGGTGTAATGCACCCGTAGTGCTTTAAAAATAACGTTGAGTAAGTCCTCTGGACACATTCCTCTTTGTCGAAAACATTTGGTCTGAGGACTTGCAGGTAAACTCAGCCTTAGAAGCAGCAGGTCTGTATTAGTTTCTGCTGCTCGGGCTGCAAATGCAGACAACACATGGGTCATTAGTTTGATGCCCTGCATGGCTGTCTGCACGAAAACAACTCTGATGTGCTTGCGAAAAAGGAGTAAAAACAAACTTTAGTTGATGACTGGATTTAATTAATTTTCGACTAAAATGTTTTACACATTCACATCGATAAACTGCAGCTGGTTAAGAAAGAACAAAGCCCTGAGTCAAACAAAATAAAATATAAAAACCCTCACAATTTTCACACCGACAGACACAGTGAGACACTAACATAACATAGGTAACTTCTAATATTTGCCTCCTGCATTGCACTGAACTATACACTGGTTATATGTTTTAAAGCTGTGCTAGAGGCATTTTTTTGTTCTTGTGACTATTAATTTTGGTCAGGGTTATATACTGTACTCTATAAATGTATGGATTCTTGTTTTAAGGAAAACCTCTGCTAATGCAAATTAATTCTGAAACTTAAAAAGAAATACCAATCTCTTGTAGTTTCTTGTATGACACTAATGATGCAACATGGTTTAGCCATCAGTTCCTTCTAATACGTTTTATTAAATACTACTCAATGAACCACCGAACAGATTTATGCAAAAAATTATGCACAAAATTAAACAAAAGAAAAACAAAAAATACAACTCATAAGCAGTTAATGGCCTTGTATTTCTCTTGGTGTAATGATCTCACATGTTAGCACAACTTCTCTTTATGAAGCATGTTTGAAATGACTCTTAGCTACAAACACTTCAACGTTTAGCACAATATCTGTACATTTGGCTGCATTGGAGTCATCTTTGTGTTTTTGCTAATGTTAGTTAGCGCTGTGGTGGCCATCTTGAATTGGTTTCTAAATGGCAATAAGTTGACTCATTTCTGAATGTTTGGTTCATTGGACATTCCCCCCCACAAACACATACAGGTGAAAAACCTATTGCCCACCTTACATATTTTGTTGGAGGGCTTCTGTCCAACAGAAACAAAAAGTTCACAGCAAACAGTTTGCATTCTTCATTATTTCAACCACTTTTATTTGCATTATTTTTAAATTTTATTCCTTACTCCCTACTTGCCCACAATTTATCAACCTTCTTCCTCCAGGTGGTCTTTCCCTCCATCAGTCCTCCCACCATTTCACCGTCTAATTGGTCTCCTGGAAGCCTTTGACCGAAAGACCCCTTCAGACCCCATTGATTGTCCTTTATTTTAACCTAGACTCTCTGTGCAACATTGACCCACACTAATTAGGCAGGGAAAAACAAAACAGCTGTAATGCAGCAATGCTTACTGTTAGAATAAAGGTTTTGTTCTGCGAGATAGAGCCATGTTAAAGTATACTCTTCATAATGTATTGAGTTTTTCATGTTCTAGCATTTGTTGTTTCTTAAAGGAATACATGTTACTCCCTGCTCTCTTGCCATGTTTTATCATCAGTGAATTAAAATTTTTAGATAAAGTTACTGCACAATGTGTGCTCGTTCAATATCTTGTAATAAGTCTATACAAAGCTCAGAGTATGTGTTTAGAATGACTATCAGCTAGCACACCAGCATTTAGCCCAATCTGTGTCAAATTGGCTGAATTTTAGCCACTTGTGTTAGCTAAGTTAGATTAGCTGTGGTGGCAATCTGGGATAAAAAATAAAGTAGAAAATAGAAATTTTAACTTTAGACAAGTACCGGTGTTCATGTGCAGCGTGTTTTTCGCCTCAGAAAACTGTAATTATTTTACATCAACAAAACTCAGATGACTCAGTTCTGTCGTGCTTTTATCAAATCGATCTGATTCTTCTGCTTAGTGTCGAGGTTCCGCAATCCTTCTCTCAAAAACAGGAACTGCCTGAACCAAACAGTGAACTGGTACAGTAAGCTGACAGGAAAGATGCAAGGAAATCCAGGATCCCTTACTTTTTTGTTTTGTTTTGTCTTTTATTTATCAAAAGAAAGCAATAAATAAATAACAAAAATAGACTCAAAACAAAACGGTATAAAGGCAGAAATGAAAGAAAAAAGATGAGTCACAACAAAAGAAGTACATGGGCACAAACCTTTGAAAAAGTTTTGAAAGGCTTTACGAGTGACCACTTTTCAATTTTCAAGGGTATTTGCTTTTTGCTCAACTTCTTCCATAACAGTTTTTTCTTATTATAGTACTCTTGGCACACCAGTGCTGTTGTGCACAAAGTGAGGAAATTGTCTTCCTAAAGGACTAAAGGAAGAGGTAACATGAAGAAATCTTGGCTCTAAAAAATGTTTTGAGGGAATAAAAAAAAAGTGCCATTCAAACTTCCTGAAAAACATGATTGGTCCTCAGTATGGAATAGTAAGGAATTTACTTGATTTGTGATATAATGCATACATATATAAAAATGCTTTTATATTTAAATAAAGTATAAAAATAAGCTATTTACAATATGCTGATACCGAAGCCAAGGCTTCCCATTTAAACAGAACCTTAACACAGTTCACCTGTTTTTGACACAAACCTATTTCTTGATCCTCCAAAAATCTGTTCTGTTTTTTAAAGCTACATTATCCTGGAAGATAAGCCGAATATTCTTATTCTGTGGTTTTAGTTATTGACCTGCTTTCCTGGGGGCCTCATGCATGAATGGTGCCAGGTTCCATGGGGTGTGTCAAAATGAGCATTGCGTGAAAGTGTGCATAAATATATCCAAACTTTTTACCTGCCCGAAGAACATGCAGACTGCAAATGGTTTTAAATAGACAGTTTTAAATAAAAAAAGTACTGAATCTGACACAGAACAAAACAGAGAACACACCTAACAAACTATGGAAACAACCTCGATTCGATGTAAACTGTAAAGTTTATTTTATTTCTGTCACATTTGGACGTAAACAGACAGTGACGGCACATCTGCGAGGCGCCCACACAGCTGAGGAACATAAAATGTGCGTAAATAGTCTGAGTGGCACCATCATTCCCACTGGTGTCAAATCAGCAGATTATTCCAGAACAACTTACCCGTGATGAGGCAGGTCGACAGGGTGCGGACAATGCGACTCATGCAAGAACCGTTCATACGAACAGATTTGTTCTTAAGTTGTGCGTACGAGTGATTTAGGAGAAATTGTGGCATTCACCAATTTTTTCGTATTCAAAGATTTTTCTCAGATACGAACAAAATTCACGTGTGGTCCAGACCTGTCCTATATTTTACGAGCAGTCAGTCTGCTGTTTTCCAGACTGATTTTCTTTATTATTAACTTTATATTTCGTTGAAAATAAATCACACTACATAATTATGTTGACAATAGGTTTGAATTGAATTTCGATTTTAAATGTAATGACATAAATTGGTTAGATTAAATTAAATTGGCTATTAATGCTATTGCATAACACTACATTATTAATATGAAGATCTCAAACTAAAAACCAACTTAAATTATGCATTAATTGAAGTTTGGGGACATTTTAAAATGCTTTTTTTCAGAACCACATTGGACACTTGCGACGGTCGGGAGGAGGGAGACGTGGGGGGGGGGGGGGGAGAGTTTGCGGTGCGCTACTGCTGTTCTTCTGAATAAATGAGAACTATGTAACACAGTTGTTTACAATTAAACTAAAAAATATTTGACCAAAGGAAATCCGGAGCAGGACTAGATGAATATGATTTAGATTGTTATTTCTGTGACTGTACGACCCACAGGAGACACGGCATAAACATTTCATTCCTCAGCTTTAAAGCAGTTCCTTTGCTTCCACTGCTGACTCTGATAAAAATGATTCTTTTTTCTAGATATCTGAGAGCAGAACGTCAATCTCCGAACTCGTAAAGTTCTTCTTTTTTACTTTGGTTTGTCATTTATGAATGGACACTTCCTGGTACGGGCAGGAAATGTAGCCTTATATGGCGTTTTTATGCAAATCTGCTCTCCCCGTGCACAAGCACCTGATACACATTCATCAGTTTACGCATCACATTTATACACTTTTCCTGAAGATAGAAGAGTTTGTTAAATCTGACGTGACGTGTTCGTACGAACCCTTCATACGAACAAAAGTAAGAGAAATTTAGGATAAGATTACAAACACGTTCTTGCATGCAGCCCAATGTTTATAAATAGCTGCGTAAAGTTGCGCGTAATTTATGGAACAATATCAGCTGTGGCTCAATTGGATGACATCACCACAAGAAGAATTGGGAGGCAGAGTGTTTTTGGGGATCACCCCTACCAAACACTATTAATGTATTCCACTGTATTTCCTGAACTGAGCCATGCAGCTGAAGGGGTTGACTTCATGATGCAGAAATAGAAATCCCCTACACCGCAGCAAACTCTTCATTGAGGCTCTGAAAGGTATTTCTTCACATTAACTTTTTAAGTTACTAAAACCACGACTTCCTCCGTGTTTACAGTAGACGGGTGTAAAGTTGAAAATATCTAAGACTCAGAGGTGCACCAGTGGTCACGTTTGTTTGGCTGTATGAATGAAAAGAGCGCAGCAACGTGGGTATGCTTGGTTTGATCTAAGTGTTCCTGTGCGTATCCTCATTTTGTCCACATGTCAAAATTCAGTTGAAAACTGCACACTCTTTGATGCATCCTTTCTAGGTCCTTGCTATCATCTTCTTGTCATCCATGGTTCTCTAACAGTCGGGAGGGACCTATATGGGAGGCTGAGTGTCATGTCAAACTGACTGAGTTATAATAAGGTTGTAGGCGAAACTAATTTTAAGACATTGTTGTGATGTTTCCATGGGGATTAAATGTTATGAAGAGTGGGTCCACGCCTTACACTTATGTCAATGCATGACCTGGGTTGACATAAAGATGAACAAAGTGGGAAGATTGTTTTAGGAAAGTTTTGGCGGTTGGAGGAGATGTAACCTTACATCAGGAACAAACAATCAGTCTAATGATGGGCAAAATGGGCAAACCTATGCAAGACATCGAACATAGATAAACAGCTGATGATAGGTTGTTGGAATTAATGTACAAACTCTGCAGAGATGAAAAAAACAAGAAGTTAATGTAAATCATGTAAGACAGACAGATATCTTTTTATTAGAATCACAGTGAATGATGAGGGGTATATATTTTTGGAAAAAAATAACACACATTGAAACAATACATCCTGTGTGATTTTTTTTTCTTATATCACAAACATCCAAGATTCTTTAAAATCTTTAAAACAATGAAGGGAAAGCAGGCAAGGTTCTCTGACAAGTCTTTCATAACAAATAATTTTGTATACTAAAAAATCACATTGTGTGAATCCAACTTTAGGTAAGAATTTTGGGAAAGACATTCTGCATTCACCATTGTCGAAATTATAAGACATCCAACTGTGGTGGATGATCTATTTCAGCTTTTGAAGTTATACTATGAACTAAGAATATACTATACTATGCAAAGAATTTTGAGGCATTATAATCCATTTTGTGATTTTACCACATCCAAATAGAAACTTTCAATTTTTATGAAATGAGACACATGGCCTGAGGTAGATGTCAAAACAGTGAACATCTGAACTGAAAGTGTAAAGCACGCAGGTAAGATTAGACATTCTATGATAAAAACCTGAATGGAAAGATACCTCTACATTTTAAAGTATTTGCTGCTGTATTACAGTAAAAGATCTAAAATGTAACCTAAACTTACAGTGTTAATAAGATCTTTCCTTTCAGGACCTACATTACCTGTGGTTATTGAGGCTTTTAAACAGTTTTTCTTCCATTTTTCAGTGGAGAGACATAGGCTGTGTCTCAATTCAGAGACTGTGTCTTCTGTAGTGCACATTTGTATTCTGGTCACATCACTGCACCCTGCCGAAGGCTGTCCCATTTCATTGGCCCCTTCTCATGCAGCCCTTAAAACCCCCCAAAATGAACAAAGCATATGACTAGCCTCAGATGCCAACAATATCCCAGGATTCATTGCGACGTCTTCAGTTGTTACAGAAGAGGCAGATTTTGGAAAGTCATCACGGACAGAAGAACACTTTTTGGAATGTATGTATAGCAGCTTGGCTGCTAAATATTTATGCTGCGATTGGAAGTTAAATACTGTAATTGCAAGTACTGATACTGGAGCTAAACCCAAATTACAGTATTAATGTCTTTTTTGTATTTACGTGTAACTTTTTGAAAAAATACATTGAATTTTGGGAAGTTATACGTCTTGTTAAATGACATGAATGCATGTTCCAATTCATTTTTGAGTTTCATGGCATGTATAAGTATCAAAGTACCAAACATACATCACCCAAAGACTAGACTGATTATTTCATCCATTAATTTAACAGCCAATATATTCAGCCTACCCGGACTTTGTAGTGTGTGGCCTCCGTGGGCTGCAACCCCTGATTTGAGACACCTATAGTTTCTCCACATGCCCTGGATCTTTCTCTATCTTCCCCCTATTGGACATGCCCTAAACACCTTTATAGGCAGGAGTCCAGAGAACATTACCTGGTCTCTGAACCACGTCATCTGACTTTTTTAATGTGGAAGACCATTGGCTTTTCTCGGATTACTGCACAAGGTTTGAACAAACGTGATGAAACTTTGTTACTTTTTAACATGATTGGAGTTCAAAACTCTGGCATGAGAGACAATTTAAATTCCTTCAAAGAGTTGTTTTATTTTTATAGCTTAGCAATAATATGTATTTAGTGCATATCGATAGATGGTCTAACAGTGGGAAAATAATCTGTTAGATTTATATGCTATCAAACGTAGCTTTAGAGTAAAATGCCACTTTATATTCTTTGGGTGGTATTTTATGTCTGGTGTTTGACATATTACAGTTTATGAACCGTCAATACTTTTGCTTTGCCAGTAAAGGTCAGTTTAATAACCTGAGAATTGCTCCATAATGCAAATGACTGAGTCTGCGGTCATTATCTGCTTGTCACTTCTCGTACAAGCCTTTAAGTGTCTTCTTTTTTTTCCTACTTGTGCTGTGTTGTTTTTCTCCTATTCTCACATCCATTTAGTTGTTTTTCCTGGTAGTGGCGGTTTTGTTTGCGAGCGCCTATCTGTTTCATCACTGTCCATCTGCATCACGTTCAACTTAAATGGCCTTTAATGTCACCCGATGCACAGACCACCACAATGCAGCCTATAAAACGTGGAGCAGGCCAGCTTGAATACTAATATTACATCAACATGTGAGACTAAGCCTTTGAGACCTCTGTTAGTTTTTTCATCTACCTTGACTGCAGACAAAAGATAAACATGCTTGCATCACTCTCTACCTCTATAAAAGTTGTCTTTTTATCCAAACATTTATTTTTTCTTTCTTTATTTTTTTTGTGCAATATAAAGCAGGGAATTAGTCTTACATTTGTTTTTATACAGTATAAAGATATACCTTTAGAAAAACAGGTTGTTGCTAAATACTAGCTTTTCTTTTTTGTGAGATTATATAGTTAGTATTAGTATTTTCCTTGTCCATTTTCTTATTTTACATCACTTTAAGTTAGATTAGATGCTAGTTTTGATTTATCCTTTGTTTACCACTCCTTGGGCTTCTGGCCAATAAAAGGTACCATTAATCCAGAGGTACTGCAACCTGTGGCTCTTTGATCTCTCTGCAGCAGCTCTTTGAAGTTAAATAAAACATAAAATATATATATTTTTTGTTTTATATTCACAAAAGAAAATGCTAGCTTTAGCAGTTTTCCTGTCAATTTAATTCTAAACGTGATCTAGGATACAAAGAAGGAATTACAGATTACGCTAGTAGCATGGTAGCCAATTCACTAATCTAACTTCTAGCCTTAAAGTAGAATCTTTCTCTGAAATTAAATTAGGGTTACATTTAAATAACTTTAAGACTAGACTAGAATAGGAAAAGAAAAAGTAGTGTTTGTAAAATTTGGTTTGAACTATTAACAGTGCTTTTCTTGTTCACACGAATATGGCATTTTCTTTTGTTCTATTGTGAAAAACAATAATAAACATTAAAATTTGCTATATATTTTTGGTATTAAAATGTCACCCTCACTGCCAGAAAGGCTTCTCTTCAACAAGCTCCTCTTCAACCAGTTGTTGATCACAGTTGTAACACATTTTACTAGTGAGCCGAGGAGCAGAAAGGGCTCTTTTGATTGCAAAGGTTGCAGACCACTGCATTAGACCAACCTATGGGTCAACTAACAGCAACTGCACTGCTTTTTTGATTCGTAAAAACATTTTTCGTTTCGAAAAAGCTTATAAAGAGTAAGTACATAAGTTATTTAAAAGAAAAGATAAAGCATTTATGAGTTTGAAACAGTGCACCTTTCGTTTTTGAGAAATCTCCATGTATGAGAAGCAAAACGTCTTTGAGAATAAAAAAAGCATCCAGCTGCTTTAAATTCAACTTGATCAGTATACCGTGTCCTGTTTGAGAATCTATGCAGAAACTCTGTATAGTTGTTTATAGTTGTTTATTGTTTATAGTTGTTGTAAACATTATGAAACTGTTGTAATGACACACAGAAATAGGGCGGGACAGAAGCGGGAGGTGGTTCTTAAAGAGACAGAGGCCAATTTTAGGGTGTTTAGAAATAGATATGATAAGTCAGGTTTAATTTTTTATATACAAACTGACAGCATTTTCATAACAACTGAAGGTGACATAGTTACTTTATTATAGTTATTTGTTAGGGTATGCCTAAGAAACATATAATATTGGTCTTTTTAAATTTGTTCTTTGTGATTCAAAAATAATTAAGTAAACTTTTTATTCCTGATTTTCTTTCAGTTAGTAAACTTAAGGTTTTCAGGCCCCTTTATCCACAATAATCTAAAATGTAGACCTATATTTTAGACCTTACAATATTTCATTACTTACTAATATTACCATAAAATATTGGAACCATAATCATTGTAATTGATGTGGTTTCATTACAGAGAGGGTTATTTACAAACTAAAAAAATAATTATAAATACTCTGACATGTTTTTGTGTGTTTTAGAGGATCAAACTATGCTATGAACCTTTGAATGTATAAATCAGATGAAATAAACTAAACCTGTTTGTAATCTAAACCCAACTCAGAGTACTAAATAGTAATATTCTTATTTATACATTGAAATTGTTCTATACATGTATAAGCAGTCATAAAATACCAGTTAATATATAAAATTGGTAAAACTGAACTAACAGTCCATTTAACATCTGTTCTTCGGATGTTTCATTTATCTCACTTCATAAGATGAAGTCTTAAGAACAATTTTATATTAGCTCTGCACTTATAGTATGCTTATTATATCATTGGTAGCTACTTGCTTCTGAACTAATACTCCAAACAAAGCCAAATAAAAGGACACATTGTTCACTTTAACCACCCGTGGCTCAGTAATAAATTTGTGTTGAAAGACCCCCCATTATGCTTGGAACTTCTGTTTTTTCGTATGACAAAATGTACAGCTTTTATCACAGTTCCCTTACCTACTGCTGAGTGCATTTCTCTTTATTGGCCAATTCATTGCACAAGTCCTTCCTCGACAGCAAAGCAATAAAAACACTTAAATGCGGTACAAACGTAATGCCATAAATCTGGCCTTATTTCCACCCCGCAGGGGAAGTTTTGCTTTCATGTTGCTCCGTTGCAATCTCAAAGATCACCGGTTTAAACCAAGAAAATAACAAGAAACACAATCTCACCCAACGTCTCGCGTAATCTCACGTGTTCTCTTAGTGCTCGGGATATGTGTTGTGGATGACTGTTGGTGGGCCATAAATAAATTAACCACTCAGCCACGGAACGGTCGACCCAATAATCTTCAAACGAATTGGTCGCGGCCCAGAATGTCACAGAGGCCATCGTGAGTTATGCCACGTGAATGCTGGAGGTGACCGTCTCCATACGGAATGAGAAACCCAGTGAGAGGCAGAGAGGAGACGGATGAGACTCTAGTAATGACCACGTCCGATGGATGACTCACATGGAAAACGGTTTGTTACGTCACAGTTTTGTGCTCTTTCTCTCTGTCCTACACATGTGCTGCTCTCATCCCTTTCTCCTGCCTTTGATCCGTCTCCATCAGCATATCCATTTCTTAGAGTGACACCTAGACTGATTTCATCTTTTCTTCTGACCAAATGAGCCTGTGAGAAAAACGGCATCAATTTCCAACAAAGTGAGTCGAGGCAGGGCAAAGCAGGGGCGGGATGAATGCATAATCAGGGCCATTCTTTCCAAATGACGTCAGAATTGTTCTAGTTTAAAAGACGCTGAAAGTGGAAGCAATCATCTCCATCAGAGTGAACTCCGTTCAGGTCAGCATAAATTTCTTCCCACCTCTGCTTCTGTGTCAGACGAGGTAATGAGCTGTAAATGTATTGTGGATATACGGCCGTGTCATTCTTCATTTAATTATGTCGGAAGATGGTTTTGTTAGTCATTTATCAGAGAATCATCCGTTACTGCTGCTGGCTAAAGATTAACTGCAGAAAACTACTATTTAATACATAAAATTACCTTTTTGTATGCTAAATTTAATCATCTCTGACACTCTGGCTTGCTGTTTGCCTCTCCTCCAGCACAGAATTGATCAGATTTGAGAGGGTAAATATAAAGGTATGTGTCACTATTAAATGGGCCAATACACAGCATGTACATCCCTAACATACTTTATAAATTATAGTGATATAATTGGCTAGAAGTCCATTTATTGAGCTAATAATTTTATTTATATCAGCTGTTCCCTTCATGAGGGGTCACTACGTTGAACAAAAATTCAATTGACCAGGGGATCCGAATTAGCGACAGGTTTGCCTTCTCTAAACTGTAATATACACAAACATGCTCTTAAACATTTTTTTTTATTAATTTGCAATTTACCAACTGTTTTTAGTCATTAGCAACACCAAATTGTAGTTTATTATTGAATTAGTTTTATCTTCTTGTCAAAGAAAATTGCACTAAATGCAATTAAATGCTTTAACACTAATTTGGAAATTACATACACTCTACAGTTTGGTAAACAAAATGTGCTGCAATCGATGCACATTAGCAAACAATAAAGTGGTAATAAATTTCTGTGTGTTCAGACATCTGTGAACAGATGCTTTAGAAAAATAAAACTATTTAGGAAAGGCAAAGATTTATGGGTGAAAAAAAATGCTGGCTTATTTAGTCTCTTTAAACTGAGTCCATCTGGAGCAGGTGTGTCCAGCCTTGGCCCTCCAGGGCCACTATCCCGCATGTTTTTTTTTTTTACTGGCTTCAACACACCTGATTCAGTGATTAATTTATCTCTTCAGGTTTTGCAAAAACCTGGTAATCGCCCATTCGTTCAAAAAAGTGTTGGATCAGAGGAACAAATAAAACATTCAGGACCGTGGCCCAATAGGACCAGGACTGCCCACAGCTGATTTGGAGTATTCTGATAGCACTTTTCAAAAAATGTTTAGAATAGAGTGGATTATCTTTATTATGTAACCCAGAGGGGCCCAAAGTGGGGCCTGTGGGCCAAAGTTATTTAATATTATATATTTGAGGAAAAAAGAATTTAATTCATTGGCACAGTGACTATATAAGGGGCTGTAGTGCAGTTAGTCAAAAACGTGAAACACAGCACCAGCTACTAGCTTAACCTTTAAAAATAAGGGTGTATTCACACCTGATAGTCCAGTAGACTCGGTTCGATTGGGGGCCGAGATCGCAAGATTTGTTTACATTTTTATTTGGTGCGGTTCGCGTTCAGA
>JAUBOC010102901.1:0-13303 GCA_032275365.1 Anablepsoides cearensis | reverse complement strand
CCATCCATCCATCCATCCATCCATCCATCCATCCATCCATCCATCCATCCATCCATCCATCCATCCATCCTCTTTTACCCTCTTCTTCCTTTCAGGGTCACTGGTGCCTATATTCAGCAGGTACAACCTGGACAGGTCACAAGTCCATTACAGGCCCACATGGAGACAAACGAGACAAACAACCATTCACTCTTTCACTCACACCAAGGGATTTAGTTACCAATTAGAGAACTTCAGGTTTTTGTTTTCTGGCAGGAAACCAGAGTGTCCAGAGAAAATCCATGCATGCATGAAGAGAACATGCAAAGACCAAACCTTTCCTGTCCTATAATTTCCAAAAATATTTTCTATTTGCTAAATGTTTGAATAACAAGAGATAATTTTATATTGTCACACATTTTCTTACATCAAGAATACTATGCCTTTAAAAGTAGAGAAATCATGTTTTTAAATCCTTCCTTTTCCTATTTAAATCATTAAGTTGGGGTTTATATAAAGTAGAATTGAAATGCTTTGGCTTGAATTCCCTTTTGTTCTAACTTAACCAGCCCCTCTTTCACGCCTTTCTGAAGCGTGTCTCAAAGCAGTTGGTTTTGTTACTGTTCCTTTAAGGGGCTTCAAGCTCCACCCCCTTCGGCTTCTAGACTGGTCCACTCCGGTTTGAGAGAGGGGGTTAGCATTTTCTAGCAGAGCAGAAACACTTTATTTACAATTTAATTAAAAGATTTCAACAACAGAAGACGTGTCTATCCAGCCTTACATGTTGGAGTCTGACCCAGAGGAGAATTTAGTTCATAAGTCCAGACCTTATTTGGAAATTCCGTGCCTAATATTTGATGTAATAGCTCAGAAAATGTCTTAGAAAATAGATAAAACTGAACGGGCTGAAAAACATCAGCCAAAAAGTATTTAAAGATATGTTTAAAGCACCAGGAAAGACTAAATTCAACTTTTTTGCAAACCTACAGACTCCAGGGACACAACAAAATGCATTTAACAGCTAAAAAGGTGGATTTTGCATCATATGTCCTCTTTAAACAAGCTGGGAAAGCTCAGTGCACACATTTAAAACTGCTTCGTTGTGTGACCTCGTGGAAAAATCTAAAGAAATCAGCTAAGATATCAGGATGAGAACTGTCGACTGTCACAACTCTGGTTCATCCTTGGGAAGAAATTCCAGGTCACTCAAGGTACTGTATACTGCTTAGGAAGAAGACGGGTTCTGTGTTCCGTGTTTTAGTGGGGAATGTGTGTATCAACCCCCAAAGTGAAAATAAAAGATCTTTTAAAAAAGTCTGCTGAAGCTTGTCAGAGTATGTCATTATCCACAGTAAGAATCCTCAACCAACAAGGGTTGAATGGGCAGAAGAAGCCATTACTCTCAAATCAACATAAAAAAGCCAAATTACAAACAGGCACAAAGACCATTTCTGAAGATGTCATGTGGTCATATGAAACTAAAATTGAACTGTTTGACCACGAGGACCATCATTTTGATTGGAGGAAAAAAAGAAGGCTTGCAAGCTTGAGAAAGCCATCCTATCTGTGAAGAATGGGGTTTATAGAAGACATTATGAGGACAACATTTTAAAACATCAGCAGGAAGTTAAAGTTTGGGTACAAATGGGTCTTCCTAACAGACAATGTCTGTAAGCATCCTGCTGAATCAGTCACAAAGTGGCTTAAGGACAAAAAAGTCTGTGTTGCCATCATAAAGCCCAGATCTCAGTCCCACAGAAAATTAATGGGCAGAGCAGAGAATGTGTGTGAGCAAGGCAGTCTACAAATCTGACTCAGATTCACCTATTCTGTCAGGAGGACAAGACATTTGACCCAAGTCAAACAGTTTAAAGGAAATGATGCCAAATACTCAAAAATGTGTGTAAACTTGTGACTTTGAAGACAGTAATAAAAACCTTTTGCTCTGTGTTTGGGTATTTAACAAATAGAAACACTTCTGGGAACCCAAACTGACCTAAAATAGGAACAGTTTAGTCTTATTTATTGGCACACAATGGAACAAAATGGTTAAATTTCTTTATACAGTGCATATGGTTTTAGTTGTATATGAATGCCATGTTTGTTCGACCTGCTTTCTGTATATGCAGGCAAATATACACAAGTGTTCACGTTCATAACCCGCAGTTTGAATTGACCTCTAAAGATGTCTTGCAACAAAGCCTTTAACAAAACTGGATCATAAAAACAGATTTGTCCACAAGGTCTGACTTTTTATTCTTTTTGAGTCACATTATTTCGTCATTTTTCTATGCGTCCACAGCTTTGTAGCTTTGTACTCGCTTGTGCCTGTAAAACCAGATGTCCGAAAGTGGGACACTCGTAACTCGTTTTCTGGCCTGATTTCATAACCAGAATACAACTAGAAAAGCTCTGAACAAGACTGTGGGAGAAAAGAAAAGGTGTTAGACAAGGCTTTTAGTGTGTCAAAGAAAAAAAAAGTGAGAAGAAGTGAATAGTGTCTTCAATAAATGCACATGACGTGTGCGAATGTAAGACAGGAGTAGAATGATGTAGAAGATTAGTTTGTGCTGTCTGGGGAGAAATAAACTATTTACACAGTATTTATTTCAAAGTAGTAAAAAACAGTTATTAGTTAGGGACTTTGATAAAATTTTCAAACTTATTTTAGAGCTGTTTTTTCCTCTTTTTTTTACTCGTAAAGGCTCTATGTACTGATTCCAAAACTGTTTAGTTTCTGAAAATCGGACCACCCATTAAGGTTTTAGAGGTCATCAAAGGTTGAAAATTATGAAACAATTGCTGCATTTACTTCCATTACACCATAAAAACAATTGCAGAGCCCCGTAGACATAGTGCACGTCACAATTTCACAACAATTTCTTAAACCAAAGCAGAAAACAAACTAGATAAAACGTTTAGGTAGATTTCAAAATGATAAGGGGGTCTAAGCTATTAAAGAGTGACTAAAGATCACAAAAACCCGACTTAAGTAATATTCTAATTTTCTGAGTAACTAAATTTGGGATTTTCATTAGTTTCCCATTATAATCCTCACAATTAAAATAAATAACATTTGAAATATATCAGTCTGTGTGTAATAATATACAAGTTTCACTTTTTGAATGGAATTACGGAAATAATTCAAATGTTTCATGGTATTCTAATTTCATGACCAGCAGCTGTACACCTGGATCTGAAATTATTATAGTAGTTTATTTCTAGTTACATTTAGGGATTTTAAAATACTCTTAGTAAAACAAAACAAAATGTCTTAATAGACGTAGATCAGACAAGAACTTCACATTCAAACTACAATTAACCTATTTTTGTCATGTAAACATTAGACTTTCCAAAGCAGTAATAAAAGCATTATGAAAGGGGTTAACGCACAAACACTAAATCAACATATATTACTAATTGGCAGCTATTTCTCTATTTCTATCTCTAATTTATTTAATCTCTACTCTGCCTGCCTCTTAAGAAAAAACAAAAAACAAAACTTAAAGTAAAGAATATATCAAAACATGCAGTTTGACTGGAAATAGTGTGCTCCAATATTTGGTAGCAGCACATTGTACAGTCTATACTTAATAAAAATAAATAAAATAAAATAATAATAATAACAATACAGTATAATGAAACAGTATAGTGAAGACATGCACTCCAAGTTTTGAGCCGTCTAACCTTTCTGCAAACAAAATCTCGTTTCTACAAATTTGACAAATTATACATCCAAACGTTGACTGAACAAATTGATGTGTGACAACAGACATTTCTACCCCTAACAAATTATTATTTTTCTCATTATGATCAATAATTGTTGTTTTAAGAGGGCTGTCATGTTGTGAGAAACACAATGACTAATTGGGTCTTTACAGTTCTTATACAGTTTATACATTAAAACATCTGCATTGTGTCAGCTTAGATTATTAAAGACGTAAATCCAGAAATATTGTTGGGTTTTAGAAAAGAAAAATGACAGATGTGATTTTGGGTGACAGCTGCATTGGTCACCTTAAAAACTTCAACAGAAACTTTCTTGTCAGCAGTTTTCTCTAATGCTCCTTATTACCAATCCACCTGCAGATCAGAGGATAAACCACAACCAAAACCACTCAGTGCATGTTTACTTTCCGTACAAAGCTGTATCAACAAATAAAGTAGAAATAAATTTTCGCCAACATCAAGAGGACGTTGTAGAAGCTCGCCAACCCACGTCAGTCCTAGAAATATCTAAAGTCTTTGTGACAGCATCCAAAAAGCAAATTCAAACATGCCACCCACATCTACAGCCTTGGTTGCAGTTTTAAATGCTGATCAGCTTGTCATGTTTTGTAGTTTGTCTTACAGATCCTGCTGTTTTTTTTTTATTATCTTAAAATCACTTTGGTCTCTTTGTCTTGAAAACGTCAAATGTTAAAAAATCTTTGACTTGTTGGAAGATGACTGGTATTAAATTTGTTTTTATTGGGGGTTGTTTATGTGGCAGTGTTTTTCTATCACTTTGATTTAAACTGATTTTTGGTGTGTTTAACATTTGATAAGGACTTTTTGATTACTTCCCCTCTCCCAGTGGCAGGAGTATGATTACCCAATCACTACTGAATGTAGAAAGTGGAATACATGCATGGATTAAGCATGTGACTGTTTTTTCTAAAGGCAAAAAATCAGTACCTGATTACAAACCCTGGTGTGTAAGGCTTTGTGTATTCTCTATAAATGAATAACGAAACTCAGTTTAATAAAAATTGGAGCAGTTCCCAGGATAAACAACAAAAACTCACCCTTCAAAGCTTATTGCCATCTTGTAAGTCACGGCCACTATGACAGTCAGGACAAGACCAGCAGGACTGGCACCCCTGGAGACAAAACGGAAGATGGGAAGCAGTGAGAAAGAAGGGTTTACAAAACAATGAACTGACCTACATATACCTGATCAAAAAACAGCAGTGACTCAGCTTTGGATCAAAACACGTCACATCGAGGAAAGATTAATATGTGTGAGCTAGATCTGTCTCTATAGTTGATCAGAGGGCAACGCATTAACATAGATCTGAAGACAAATAACTGATACAAAGCACAGACACGAAGAAATACTGAGAATGTAGGGAAAAAATTATTAAATAAACCCGAGTGAGAAAAAGCAGCATAACCACAAAACACTGTGTTTAGGAGCAACAGCACAGTGATCTTTAATTTTGCTGCATTAGACCAGCATCCTAAAAGAGTTTCAGATCTAGTTGGTGGAGTTTGGGGAAAACAGATGTTTGACTGTTGTTCCTTTTAAAAACTTTGGCTGTTCACTCACCTGCTTACAATTTAGCACTTGAACTCACGTATTAAAGCACCCCAGATATTCCACCAGAAGCAGCAAAATTGTACCCAATTTTTTCCCACAAGCAAATGTGCCAAGCATTGTGTGATTGGTTAGACGTTTGTGGGCGTGTTTGTTTATGTGAAAAAGCACTCAGACAGAGATTTGAGGAGCAGTTGTCCGAGGCAGTCAGAAAGTACAACCATTTGTATGACTCTTCCAGAGTCATTATTTATTCATTTACCATTATTTTACCAGGCAAGTCCCATTCAGATCTCAGATCTCTTTTTCAAGGATGGCCTGGGCCTGAAGGCAATCTATTGTACATGTTTTTAGGGGTGGGGGAAACCGGAGTACCCGGAGAAAACCCACGCAAGCACGAGGAGAACATGCAAACTCCGCACAGAAAGACCCCAGGACCTTCTTGCTGTGCTAACCACTGACATGCCGTCAAGTCAAATGGTCAAAGACTGCTGGATGGACATAACCGAGACATTGTACATGGATGAATCCATCTCCAGAAAAGTGTGGCACTCTATCAGTAATAGATTTGTGGCCAAATGGTGGATATCAAAAATAAATGTGATTTGACTGTTTGTATTGAGTATACTGGGCCCTCTATGTACCTGATGGTGTTACTGTAGGTTTTGTTGGGGATTTTTGAAAAGCTAATGTTCAAAAGGCTTTGGGATTTTTTTCAGGGTGAGATAAAAAATGAAAACAACAATAGTTGCAGGAAATCCTTCTAAAAATCTACAAGTCATAAACATAACTCCTCATTTGATGGGATAATTTGGATCTTTTTGAAGTGGTGTTCCGTAACATTGTTATTAACTTTGATGCATCAAATTCAAGTTTTATTTAACATTTTTCATTGGATTGTCATGATCTTGTTGTTTGTGTTTGTAGTTTATTAGTCAAACATTGCCTAGTTGATGTAGATATAGAGTGCAGTATTCTTAGTTTTCTTCCTCTGTCATTGATCATTGGTCCTTCAGTTATGCTTATGCGTGGCCTTCATTACTCACTGTCCCACAGCTGTTAATTAGCCCAGATGATATAATCAATATCACTTCTCCTGGCTTAGTCATACTCTGTTTTTTTCTTAGCCACTGTTTGATTCTTCTGTTATCTGTGATGTTTGTTCATTGCTTACGTTCTGATTGCCAGCTCATTGTTTTGTTTGATGTTTATACTTTTAACACTTTAGCTTATTTATTGTTTTTTAATGTCCCACAGGCACTGAGATGTAAAATCAATTTGTAACTGAGTTTTTTAGAAAATCTGTAAAACTTGAAAAACAATCTGTGAGATTGCTCTATACCTCTGTATACCTGCAAAACGAGGGGAAATTTGTGTAAATTACGGACAGTCCATACAACTTGACATGTTTACCCAAAATTTTATTTGCTGCCTAAACTCATTTTGTTAATAAAAAGACTTTACGTTTTTGGTCCAATTTCGCGTTCATGACAGCATTTTTGTCTCTTACCATATAACATATTAAAACAAACTTAACTGGTCAATGTCAGGCATATCTGAAGATGCTTGATAGGGTTTAAAATCAGGGCTCTGAATGATTGCTGTGTTAGTTGTGTTAGTTAGTTATCATTTCAACAGATTAGTGAATTTTGATATTCAGTCTAAGAGTTCTAAGAGATCTTCTGGAACTTGGTCCTATAAATAAACAGGATTTTTGAAGCTCAGTCAGTGACTCAGTCAGGTTCTTGGTTATCGAGCCTTTTATTCTTAGATCAAAGTGTAGAAACTTGTCAGCAGAGATCAAGAGAAAATTTCAAGTGCTGCAAAAAGCCCAAATACTTATCTAAATGTGACAGTTCTTAATCTTGTAAATTTTTGTTTTCATTTGGTTAATATGAGGTACTGAGTGCAGATTAATGAGGAAAACATAAAACAACTAAATGACAGGAGTTTTAAACCTCAAAAAGTAAAAGGATGTGGTGTAAATTTTGCCACCCACTGTACGCAAACATTTAATATACAAATGCAAACGGTAAGAGAAGTAACGTACTGCATGTTAGCTGCGAGGAAAAGAACATAAATGTAAACCAGCTGTGTAGCAGAATGATGTAAGGAGGTATTTGGATGTGGATTTTGTTCACCAGTTCGCATTTTATCTTTAGCAGCCACAATTTATTTTAGCAGCTCTTTTGTCTCCATTCACATATTTATCCAATACTTCTCTTTACACCTTTACTATGTTTCAATAACACTTGCTACATTTACTCATAATGGTTTCTTTTTCAGTGCTTGTTATGAATAATGTGTGTGTGAAAAACAGGAAGACTGAAATAAAACTAGTGTTTTAGTGGTCCTCACATTTCTTTCTATGATTTCTGTGTCAGTTAAATAACTTTGATTACATTCAATTTATGGCTTTTATCAGCTTTACATTTGATCACATCCAGCTTTAGTGAGTCCTGCTGACTCACTCACACCAGTTTGATATAATGAGTCATCACACCTTGTTTTGTAGTGTCTGTTTACCACTGACCCACATACAAACTAATTCCTAGAAATGTAAAAAACCTAAACTCGTCAGTGTCAGCTGACTTAATTGGGTCACGTTTTCTCCAAGTGTTCAAGTGACACATATTTCTCTCAACAGCTAATGGAAACTGTATAAAATAATCTATTTATTTAAATTTATGACACAAACCTTTTTTTATGTTGACCTTTTGTTTTCCTCTTTCACTGAGATATGTTCATCCATATGATTTGTTGTGTGATACGATGCTACAGCTTAATCATTTGACCCAGAAAGAAAGAGTTGTATTTTATTATGTGTTCTAAAAATCACATTAGGATTTTCCAATATTTTTTTCATAATGATTAACTCTCAATATGTATTTTTTTAATTGCAATCTGTCCATGTGCATTTATATAGTTTTATATGTGCTGTTTGTCAGCCTGCAGATGCTCATAAGTAGGAACTGAGTGACTTAAAAAGTCAGTCAGTGGTTTAAGTCTATGCAACTGGCCAAAAATAAATGGAAATGAGCAAAATGTGAAACAATAGGGAGCCTTAATGAGAAAACTTTACTAAAACACATGTAGACCGTTCATTAAATTCATTATTTAGATGACTTGCATAAGAAAAGCATACTGTTTATCAAAGCTATACCAAGGAATACATGATTTCGAGGAGCATACACTTTGAACATACATTCAGAGATAATGTTTATACTTTAACAACCCTAATTATAAAAAGTATGAAAGTAAAAAAGGAGCAGTTTAGAGATTGAATCTTTCAGGAGTAAAGTTGGGCAGAGGTTGACTAATCTGAATAAAAACATGCATTTTAAAATAAAGAAACCTGGAGGGACTTTGTTCCTCACACATCACTTACAGGAGGGGATTTTTCTATTGAGTTGAGCTGAAACTGATTTTCTACAAGTCAGAGGATCACTGTTGTCCCTGACTCATAGAGATCACTTTACCCCACAGGCAGACCACATGGTGCAACTTAAGGGTGGAACGTACCAGTTATTTTACACCCCACTAAAAAATTATGAGAAAATACATTTCCTGCAGGGAGTTGTCAAAAAAAAAAGGAGACAGAGATGTGCGCAAGTCTTTTTTTGCAAGTCTAAGTCAAGTCTCAAGTCTTTGTTTCCAAGTACAAGTCAAGTCCAAATCTTTGAACAAAAATCCAAGTCAAGTCTCAAGTCTTTGACTAAAAATCAAAGTCAAGTCTCAAGTCTCTTGACCTCAAGTCCAAGTCTAGTTGCATGTATTACTTAACTGACAGTTTGATCAAAGGTATTCTAACTATACTAAATTATATTCTATAATACTATATTTTAATCAAATATAAAGACATAGTATTATGTTTTAATAATACTATTAAAACATAATACTGTTTTAAAAATACAGATAAGGTTAAGATTGAAATAACAACAATCGAGCATTCAGCACACATTATTAACACTGGGGGTCCCTCCTGTTCTCAGGTGAGGGGGAGCAGAGCGTATAGAAGAATTATTCTGACTTTAATCAATAGTGTATATTTTCAATTTGAGACCAGGAGTAAATGTCTTTGCTCTTAATACTCATCCATGCTCTGCTCCTTTGAGAACAAATACATAAAGTTTTGAGGGAGTGAGAAACGTGAGCCAGACAGTAAAAAGACTTAGATTGTTCGCAAGTCTCAAACCACAAGTCCAAGTCAAGTCTCAAGTCTTTAGGGTCCAAGTCCAAGTCAAGTCCAAGTCTCTAATAGTAGGGACTTAAGTGCGACTCAAGTCCAAGTCCGAGTCACGAGTCCCCATCTCTGAAATGAGACATAGGAATCTTCTTGAAGGAATAGCTAAATAGCTTCAAGTTGCATACTGGGGCTTGATTAAATAATTTTCTTCATAATATGAAACTACTGACTGAGTAGCTTTAACCCAGTGTGCGCATGTTGTGTGTGGATCAGGGGTGGTTGGTCGATTGGGGGTTGCTGTGGGGTGTTAGAAATAGTTGTAACCCCTAATTTACACTACATTTCCACTCCGCTGTGGTCCGACCTCTGCAGCAAATACACAACCATTCTAATCAATGAGCGAATTTACACTGGCTCCACACAACGGGGCACAGCGGCGGTGAGCAGACAACGATCCGGCAAAATGAGCTGCTCCGGAGACAATCTACAAAGATCACATCGCACCAACAGGAAAAGGAACAAGCACAACATCCGTATTTTCAGAATAAGGCCCCATAATTTTGTTGAAATCTAAGCTATATTAATCAATACATGGATATATATTTACACACATGCTGTCAGAATGTGTCCTTCTGTTTGGGAAGCAGATGGCAACATGTAGCATGAAGCATATGTGTACACACACGATACACATGGATTTTATTTTGAAATCAGAAGTTTCAAAAAGATGACAGCGATACAGTTTCAACCTTAGATATCAAAAGCTTTTACTGTATATCTATGTTGTCAGCTGTCTTTGGAGTTCGTCTTTTACAGAATTAATTATTTTTTGCTCTAATTTTCACATTTATCATTGGATTTATTGTGCAATCTCCTTCCTGCACGCACTTGCTCCTCTGTGTGTCGCAGCGCAGCGGAGTCACATGTAGTGTGAATCCGGGTTAAGATCAGGAGAAGGGCCATATTTAAAGAATAATCAAATATTGACCAAAAAATTTGAACAGTACTTAAAATTCCAATTTCTTATATTATATTTGTTTAGTTTTATAGTTGTTAAAAGTTAAAACTTTTTCCCTCCTCATTTGTCTATGTTTTATGTAGATCCATTATGTATAACCAAATTGAAAAAGTCTGTCAGGTGAAGAAAACAGAACAAAATCTTTCTAACTGGTGTAAATATTCACCACTCACTGCACATAAATATTTGGTATACATACAGTATGCTATATAAAAGACTTAATGTAGAGTACAGCTAGTGATCTGAGATGAAGAAAGGGGTTCCTTCATGCTAGACCAGTATTCAAACAGCACAGGGCCATGGCCATAGTCTTTAGATGATCCCCATGCAGTCAGACTCAAGTGATTGATTTAATTGAATCAGCTTTTCACATAGAGAAAAAAAATCTGTCTCAGATGCCTTTTCACAAACAACAACCTGCCCTACAGTCTCTCCAGCAAGGCCTATCAAGATACAAGTTCTAACAGCAGCATGTCAAACACTTTTGTTGTTATTCAATACGACTTATAATGTTCAAACACACCAATTACCTAATATGCCTTAAGGATAAAGTCATTGGTATAATGACCTGAAAAAAAAATATCAAAATTGATTTCATAATGGAAATCTAAAATATAACAATGTTATTTTCTGTTTCTTGAATACTTATAAAGCTATTAGTGAAAATTATCATGTAAATGGTGAAAATGATGACATATAACAAAAAAACTTTGCAGCCTTTCACTCACTCTGGATGACTTGATGACTTGTCCTCCAGTACCAGTGTAATGAACCTTGGAGTTATTTTCAATCCAGATAAGTTTAACCCTCACATTAAGAAAATTACCCCAACCTTAATTTTTTCCTCCGTTTGCTCTCTGTCAAATTCAAAAAAGAATTTAAAATCTGACTACCAGCACACAAACCTCTTATCAACCAAGCTATGTCTTCTTAAAAATCCTACAGTTTTTAAATTTTTTCTAACAGAGCACATTGCTCTCAGACTGCAGGTTTAATTGAAGTTAGTTTCTAAAAGTAGAACGGGAGGCAGAGCTTTCTGTTTTCAGGCTCCTCTCTTGTGGAACCAACTTCCAGTTTCTGTCCGTGAGGCTCTGTTTAGCCTTTTACTCTGCATTTAAGTATTTTCATTTTTTTGCTGTCATTAACCCTATGTCTGCTGTTTTTCTTCTCGTTTGTCAGTGTCTCTTCTCAACCCCCAGCTAGTTAAGGTCGATGGCAGCTCATCTTGATTCTGTCATGATGCATCTCAGTAATCCAGAAAGAAAAAAAAAATTAAGTAGGTTCTGATTTTTTAATTGTGATTCTGGTTTTCTTCTTCTATTAAAACATAGTCTTCTTTTCCACTGTTGCTGATGCTCATGATGAGACATTGTGGGAAGTTTTGATACGATCTTTACTCATTTTATTTTGTAAAATACTAATTGTATAATACTATCTTTACCTACAATTGAATTGGAATTAATGATTGGACTTTGTATGTCTTTAAAAAAATGTCCTGAAAAGATTGTTGCTGTTAATATATAAAAATTAAATAATTAAGTTTAAAAGGTAAACTCTTGTAATACATGTTCACTTTATTTTACACAGGTTTTAATCATAATATACATATTGTGCTTATATAACACAAACATAAATGTATGGATATTTAAGAATCCAAGTTGATTTTGTTCATTTTATCTTTTATAACTTCAGCCAGACTGATTTTTAATTTTCACCAAAACTTTAAATGTTTTACTCTCCAAGTCTTTACATATGAAACTTCTTCATCCCACTGTTAGCATTGTCTGTATAATGAATGCATTGTGCTCAGGATAAAAGGAGAAAATATTCAAAGCTTTTTCTCTCAAAAGCTGCAGGCTGTCTTTGAAAGCCAAAGCTCTGAGAGTTACAAAAAATAGTTAACCCAAAAATCAAAAGAGCGCTGAAAGTGGAAAAATGGTGATTAATGTCTGAAGTTCATTATCTATGTCAAGTGATTTTTGACATGGAATTTTTTTCTGACTAGATAAAGAATAAACCTTCATCGGCAATGTTACTACAAGCTATTGAAGGAAAAGGTGAGTACCTTAACATTTTACAAATAAAAATGTATTCAGGATGGTTGTGTAGCTTTTATAATCCATAATATGCTTTTATCTAAAAGTCCCTGCTAGCTTGCTTTGTGATATAATCTGCGGTAGTTCCTGTCAAAGTTATACTCACTGACAAAACAATGTTAAACTTCCAGAGGTAATGGTTTAATTTGGACAAAATTGGGTACACAGACTGTATTTGTAAATAATTAGATTTGAAAAGAACTGGCTCATTGAGGACCAGAGGGCATCGGTGCTGCTATCACTAGTGGAGCAATAGTTTCATCATGCAGTTAATGAAGCGCCCAACAGTCAGCAGACACGGGATGCCTCATAGATGCAATAGACAACATTACTAACACTTGATGAAGTTTGACAGTTAAAATTGTGATTTTGCCTGAGGCCGACTGGTTGTATTGTGTAAATACCTTACTATTAGCATGTGGGGCATACAGATGCCACAATGGGCACTGTTGAAACAAACAGGAATGTGAGTGCATCCACACATATTAAAAGTTCAAGATGCCCAAACTGACCACACAAGGGAGGATTGTTGCATTGAACACCAATCATCACAGAACCCCAGGACATCTGAACCTGCTATATGGTAGGCCTGGGCGATATACCGAAAAATTACCGACATTTATGTCAATTACCGACGTCATTTTGCCTGTGTCGGTATTTTCGGTATTTAAAAAAATGAGGAAAAGAGAAACCTGCTTGTTTGCTGTTGCGGTCTCAAGCCGCCC
>JAUBOC010102880.1:0-13307 GCA_032275365.1 Anablepsoides cearensis | reverse complement strand
TATATATGTATAGCATTAGCTCCCAGCCTAATACATTTATATGATAATATAGCGTTAGCTCCCGGCTATTGCAAATTTATGATGATATAGTGTGAGCTCCCGAGCTAATACATAAATATGGTCATATAGCATTAGATCCAGAGGTAATACGTGGCAATATAGCATTAGATCCTCAGGAACTAACATTACATATGTATTATTAATATACTGTATATACTATTACTAATTACTATAAATATGCTGAGTTAATAACTAAGCCAATATTAGTAGCGCTGTAGCTAATGCTATATCTCTGTATATGTAATCTATGTTTTAGCTCCAGTGCTAACACAAAAGCTAACTGGCTAAGCTGAAGTTCTTAATCAATGAAATCATGAAGCAGTTCTGTTGTCCATCATCATGTTTAGCTTCAGACTGAGTCATTTCTTCTTTCTCCTCTCTTTAATTTTAAATGTTCATAGTTTAAAATTAACCTTCAAACTGGATAGAGTGGAACACCTGTAAACGGCTGTTTTTAAAAATGTATATAAGCTAAACAGCCTACAGTATTTTTACAGTCTTGCTTTTATAGTTGAAGTAAATATTCATCAAATAATGTTTGTTACAAATCCCCTTAAGAGCCTCAATTTTAGATCTTTTCTCAATTATTTTGTTTTATTAATTGTTCTAGCTTGATCATCTTTGGTTGAGTTCTGTTCCTTGTAATGTTTGTTTAATGTTTGTGTATTAGTTTAATTTCTGCCTGCCACGCTCAGTTACACCTGTTCCCTGTTCCATTACTTCCACAGCTGCAGCGTATCCTCTCATCTGTTGATATAATCTGTCTCCTCTCCCCAGTTTTCCCAGTTCTCCCTGCGTCTTTGGGTCCGACACCCTACGATCGTGACGTTTACCTGGTTCCAAGGTTTTACCATTGTCTCCGCTGTTACCGTTGCGCCAAATCCAACAAAATAACAAACGACAGATCAAGCAGAAGGAGTTGTGAGCTGTAACACCTCTGATACAACCCAAAATGTTCCTTTATTTTGATTCACGCCCCACTAAATGACCTATAAAAACAGTTACTGAAGGATTTCCACTTCCACCTGATGGCTGTCAGGGGCTGCTGTCCTTCCTGGCGGTGAAACAACATTAAAAACCACTGAACCTTATTTTGATGGTTAACTGAGCCCAGCTGAGTGTGAGCCCGCTGCAGCAATCAGATGTAATGGTGTTTAATTTGGAAAATGCGCGTTTAGGGGTACTTTCACCGTAACTGGAAGCAGATAGGAAACAATTTTATTTCTCCCCCCGAACTCGTGGTCAAAGTGGGCCAGTTTCTCAACAATCCCAAAGTGAAGACGTCTCAAAGCTCGTCTTTGTAGGAAGCCTGTCAGTCAGAGCCTGGTGAAAACCGTGATAAATCGCGCTAAGTGGAATTAATGAGCAAATTTTACCCCGGAGACCCGGGCTGTCCCGGTCTTTGAGTGTTTTCACTGCACCCGTTTTTTTCTACGGGGGCCTGGCATGGGGGCTCGCCAGGATCTCTTGGGTCCAGCAGGTAATTCCCAGGCATTTCCTCTTGTTTGGCTAAAAGGGGGAGAAGAAGAAGAAGTAACATTTACACATTGGATCTATCCGTGTGTGCTAAAGTCATCAGCTGCTTGGAACGGGAAAAAAGGAACAACAAAGAAAAGCTTATTGCAAGACTAAAACCACCTTGTGTTGGAAAATGTTCTGGTGATTTTTGAACTATGTGTTGTGGACAAGTCTCAGCTACTGCCACATTGAACTTTAGCTCAATATCCGAGGATTTGACTCAAGTACATCCATTTTTGTGTTGGTTATGACCAGTTAGCCGTGGTGGCTATCTTGAATTGGATTGACTCCAAAAGCTAACGAGACATTTTGGTCAAATCGTTATGTGGGATAGCAAGATGATCAGAGTCAGTGGCAGCTAAAATTACCTAAATACCAACTGAAGCTAAAAGTATCAAAAAGGTAAGAAAAGTAAGAAAACGCTATAAAGAACCTTAACATAGCTAAATAATAGCTAAAAGGTGCTGCTAACTAGAAGCTAATAGTAGCAAGACTTTGACCGAGTGTTAAAAAGTAACAATGGGAAATGAATGCTAAAATTAGCAAATCGCTAGCCTGGCCCTTCCTATGCAGTTCCGCTCAATTCTAGTTTCCTTCACGGCTCTGTCTGGGATTTCTCCCATACACAAGGATTTCTTCAGTAGAATTTTCATCTGGGCCAATCAGAAAACAGAACGTCGAGTTTTTTGCGCCGTGTCTGCTAGTTAGTTTAGCAATGGCAGTGGAGGAAGTGAATGAAGCCAGTCTGTGTTGATAAGGCTTCTAAATTAAAATAAATTTGTCTGACAAAGCAGCAGCATCAGTCGTCTCATTCAGCCCGGTACTTTTCTCCTCTCAGTAGGGTTGTTTACCATGCACGCGATTTCTTAGCTTAGCCTCCTTCCCAGCGACGTCGCGGCCAAACAATCCAACCATTTTAAACTTCAACAGAGGCCACGCTTCCAGCAAGAATTGCTTTATATAGCAGAGAGTCCAGACCCTCGTCCGAAGCAAAGTGAAGGACAAGGGTCTGGTTTTTACCAGGCTAGCAAAATGCTAGTAAATGCTAAAATTAGCTAACAGTCAAACTAATACCATCAAAAAGGTAGCTAAAATTGAACAGTATCTAATGGCTAGTTAGAATCTAAAAAAGCTGAATGTTAAAAATAGCAAAAGAAGGAAATGAATGAAACGACCTAAAGTAACAAACGGTAACTGAATGCCAAAGTTAAGAAAAACTAGTAAAAGCTAAAATTGGGGAGGGGGGGTGGGGGTGGGGAGCTTAGTTTCCTGAAGCAGATTTTAATTTGAACAATTTGAAGAAACTAAAAAATTATCTCTGTATTTATTTTCCAATATAAAGTTAAATATCTTAAAAAATATATATAAAAGTTATGAAAAACAAAAGTCAGAGCTTCCTCTCTGAGCCGAACATTTGATTTCTGAACACATGAATCAGCACAAAAAATAAAATAAAAATGGTGAAACAGTTGTATAAAAGCTAGGGCTGGGTTAATCGGAGCTCAACTGAAAGACCTCAGGGCTACTTTTAGGTAAAACA
The DNA here is from genome assembly GCA_032275365.1 of Anablepsoides cearensis. Classification (NCBI taxonomy): domain Eukaryota; kingdom Metazoa; phylum Chordata; class Actinopteri; order Cyprinodontiformes; family Rivulidae; genus Anablepsoides; species Anablepsoides cearensis. The sequence continues at coordinate 10,189 of JAUBOC010102880.1, read as the reverse complement.
ACCATAAAACAGAACAGGTTGGATCATTTTTTCACACGTCGACTGAAGTGAAGGAATAATTTCACAGATCTGTGGGTTCTGTGTCTGTGGGGGTCAGTGTGGGTCTTTGTGGGTCTTAGTGGGGACCCTCCTGGGCCCCCAGTGGAAAACATTTTTAAAAAGCCCGTTTGACACTGAATCAGAGGCCTTTTGAAAGACCACTGTGATAATTCAGGCTGGATCTTCATCGGTGGTCTTCCTCCTTTTAATAACTGTATCAGCAATTAGGAGTCGTGGATCCGCCCGGACCCTTTGTCCCGTCCTGCGCCGTCTCCGCCGAACAGGACAGGCTTAATGGACTGTGAGGAGACACTGTCCACGTCCTCCTCGGCGCAGCGCTCAGATAAAGCCGCTCGGCGCTGAAACGTGTTTATTTTCAGTCGGCCTGGGTAATAAATGAGCCGACGAGCGCCGCAGCCGAAATTTAGGCTGAAGATACGAGAACTTCAGCCTGGATTTCAACACCTTCAGGAGTGATGAGTGATGCTGGACCGGTGAGGTCCCCTGAAGAATTCTGGGTAACCAGTGTTTTACTTTATGACCTCATCTTCAGCTGGAAGAACTCACAGCTGTTATCCCCTCAAACCCACGGTCCCTGCACCAGAAACTGAGCAGAACCAGTGTCTCCCTGCAGAGCTTCTCTGTTAATCAGGTGTATTATCTGTTAAATATTTATTATTATTATTTATGAATTAAATCAGTTTTATTTGATTTTTATCTAAATTTATCACCTCAGTGGTTCAGGTTGATTCCATTTATCTGAGACAAAAACAAAAAGATGCTGATTTATTGTTTCTCATGGAAAAGTTTTATTTAGTTTATGTCCTTCTACAATATTTTCATTTTATTTATTTTTTATTACGACGCCTCAGATTTATTTTTTGGCAGCAGGGAAAGGTTTTATCCCTGAAACTGTAAAAACAAAACGTTAATATTTACAACTTCAAACATTCATGTTCGTTCTGACCCAGTTTATCTGTGAAAAACGCTTTAAATAAACTCCTTGGTTTCAGATAGTAAATTCCGTCAGACGTAGTGTTTTCCTTTTTTTATCTATTTTTATTTTAGCTGTTTATATATCAAACTGTTCAGGTCATTACGGAGATTTCTGCTGTGATTTTTAGTTTTTATAACTTTTATGCTTCTCAAAATGTTTTATTTTAAACATTTTGACTTTGAAATTTTCTAAAACATACAGACAATTTTAGCTTTTAGCTAGCTTTTGGCTTCTTATAGCTATTTTTTGCTTTTCTAACTGGTTTTTTCAAGCTACTTTTAGTTTTTGTTATTTATTTATATCCCACGGAGAGCGCACATCTTTTCAAAGGAACCCTGCACAGTTAGCTAACATTTAGCTTGTAGCTACCATCTTTACTACATTTAGCTTTTGGCTAGAATTCTAGTCTGTGTAGCTTTTAAATTGCTTTTTGCTCCATTTTGTTTGCCTTTTACGTTCAGCTTTTAGGTGGTTTTGGCTAAATTTTAGTTTTGTAGCTTTTTTCTACTTTGGTTAGTCTTTAGCTAACGTTTAGCTCACGTTAATTTTAGTTAGTCTTTTGAGTCTTTTCTAGCATTAATTTTATAACTTTTAGCTAACTTATATTTTTGCCACTTTTAGTTTTTTATGTTTTCACTGCTTTAGCTTTTTGCAACTTTAGATTTTAGCTAGCCTTTTTCTATGTTTAGCTAAGCATTGCTACTTTTACCTATTTTTCCACATTTAGCTTTTAGCTAGCATTTTCTACTTTACTACTTTTAGTTTTTTCAGTGTTTTTGGTGCTTTAGTATTTTGCTATGTTCATTTTTAACTAACTTCATGTTACATTTAGCTATCCTTTTGCTATGCTTAGCTAAGTGTTTCTTCTTTTACCTACTTTTTCCACTTTTAGCTTTTAGCTAGCTTTTTATATTTTGCTACTTTTAGTTTTTTCAGTGTTTTTGGTGCTTTAGTATTTTGCTATGTTCATTTTTAACTAACTTCATGTTACATTTAGCTATCCTTTTGCTATGCTTAGCTAAGTGTTTCTTCTTTTACCTACTTTTTCCACTTTTAGCTTTTAGCTAGCTTTTTATATTTTGCTACTTTTAGTTTTTTCAGTGTTTTTGGTGCTTTAGTATTTTGCTACATTAGTTTTAGCTAACTTCTCGCAAAATTGAGTTAGCTTTTTGCTATGTTAAGCCAAGTTTTGTTGTTTTTAGCTTCTATTTTTTACATTATGCTTTTAGTTAGTCGTTTTCCACATTTAGCTTTTAGCTAGCTTTTTATTATTTTAGATTGTATCTAATTTACGATACTTTTAGCTTTAATAAGGCTCCAGGCTGTGTTTTAGTAGAAAACATAACTTTCCCAGCTTTTCTTGTTTTTAATTTTTTAGATGCAAAAACAGTCAAAATGTAAATTTTGTAATTTTTATTGTTTTATATCCTCCCCTTCCAGCAGCTCTGTGGTTGTTGAGCGTTAAAAACTTTTGATGAGCCCCCCCCCCACCCTTCTGTCTTAATAGGAAACAGGACAGATTCATCCTCAGATCGGTGCCCTACCCCCCCCAGAGGCCCGTGATTTGGGGGGGTTTGTTGGGGAGAAACCAGGGATGACAAATAAAAGCTGAACCCTTGAATGGCGAGGTTCTGCTTCCCGTGGCTGTGTTTGCAGCGTGGACCCCGGAGGCCGTAGCCCCTCGGCCCGGGGGGTTGTCAGTTACTGATGGCGCTGTTGTTGGATCCAGTGTGAAGGGGGTCCAGGAAGGCCCACCACAGTCCCACTTCTTAAAAAGCATGAATTAATGAAGTGGCAGAGCTGGGAACTTCCTACCCCTCAGAGCTCAGCGACTTCAGGCAAAAAAAAACAACACTTCCTTAGCATTTCTATGGGCCCCAACTTCTTTTCATCCTGTCGGTTTTTTTTCTTCCACTCCTCATTTCCCTCCCCCCACCCTCACACTTCGTCAAACTTTCTTTTTTTATTGGACTCTTTTAATCTTCAGGATTTAGTCAGAAACTGATAACTTCAGTAAGCAGAGACGGAGACGTGGACGGCGTTCGAGACCGACGGCGCGCCAAAACACTTCCTGCTCCGACTCTGAGCCGCTCCTCAAACAAACTTAAAAATGATTTCTGAAGAGTCTGAGAGATAAAAAAACCGTCTCAGCAGCAGGACTCCGATCCTGCGGCGCTGCAGTCTCCGTTTTTACTGCAACAATATATGTTATTTCATAAAACCTGGAAGATTTAGTTGTTTTTTCTTTACGGGTCTTATGTAACTGATGATGTCTGCGCGCCTGATTTACAGATCGACGAAGACGCAGCAGCACTTTTACGGCTCTGTAAATTGTTCTGGTGATGCTGACGGATCACAGAAGCGCGGCGGCTCTCTGGCTGCTCTTCATCACCAGAGGAGGCTGATTTAAACTCATCATTATCTGTAAAAATAAGATTACATTCATCAGCTGCTGAGGAGAATCACACAATTACCTGAGACATAGAGGGTGCTGAATAACTGATGAAATTTGGTAAAAAATGAAAGTCTGTTGGTAAAGAACAGAGGCTAAAATGAGCTAAAAGATAAAAGACCAGAAATGAGATGCTTAAAGCAAAAAAAAAAAAAAAAAAAAAAGCTAAAAATCACAAAACAGATGTTAATAATGACAAAATATTCAAAGTATTATGTTGCATCAGCAGAACTATAACCAGTAAAACAGATGCTGATGTCAAAATTAGCAATATATTACAAAACAGATGAAATTAGTTAGTTAAAATTAAGAAAATGCTAGCAAAAAATACATTAATAAACTGGCTAGATGCTAGAGCTAGCTAAAGGAGCTAATTATATGAAAAAACAAGCAAAACTGCAACTAAAAATGTTAAAATAAAAGAATATTACCAACCTATAGTTGAAAGTAGAATATGAGAGACAATAAAAGCAGAAAAACTGTTAGTTTTTTGTTTTATGTTTAACATCTGTTTTGCTAAAATTAGCAAAACAGTAACGGATGCTAAAGCTAACATTTTTCAAATCATTAGCTGTCATTAATTTAGCTTAACTGTTGTTTAAGGTAGTAAAATGTATTAAATGTAGTTTTAGATTTTATACATTTTACTACCTTAATGAAAAGGAAAACAGATGCTAAAATTAGCAAAAACGTGCTAAAGCTAAAATAAACAAAACACGCTAAATTGGAAAAACAGATGCTAAAGCTAAAATGAGCACAATACTACCTAAAGTTACCAAATAATATATTAGTTAAAGTGAAGCTAAAAGTAGTAAAACAGCTAAGAAAGCTAAAATCAACAAAAGAATAGCTAAATTTAAAGTATTCTCAAATATATTACATAAATGTTAGCAAAACTGTAGCTAGAAATTTGAACAAATGCTAAAACTAAACCTAACATAACAAAAAGTAAAAATGACAATATGTTAGCAGATAAATGTAGCTAAAAGCTAAGAAGCAGAAGCAAAGCTTAATGCTAAAAGTAGCTTAAGCAGATATAAATAGATCTAGTATTTGGTGGTTGTAGGCCGGGGGGGGGGGGGGTCGTAAAGGTGCACGAGGCTCATATTTGTTGATTTAATGCGCTCTTAAATGTTCGCACGTAGCGACTGCAGCGCGTCCTTGAGAGCCGTCAACTCCAGATATCAGCTTTTTGGACCTTCGGCTGCAGCCGGACCTGGCTCGTCTCAAAGTCCTCCACAGTGAATCACACGGAGTCAAACCCAGGCTGACGTGCAGATAAAACAAACCACTTTCAGCTGAGGGCCGCTTGTCCACAACTTCCCTAATGGGAGCGTGTTTACACTCAGAGTTTTTATCTGCTGAGAAGTCCCGCCGCTCTGACCGAGGCTGGAACTTCTCCTGTAAAACTTCAGACTGAGCTCCAAATCACAAGCGTAAATAATCAGTCATGGTGGAGGAATAAAAACTCGATGGTATCTGTAGTTCCTACAGTTTGCTGTGGAGCCCGTGGCCTCGCTTCATCGGCTGCTTTTATGAGCCGAAGAGTTTAAAAACTGGTTCTGAGCTCTGATTGGCCTTTATCACTGGGGGTCAATAATCCTGTAATCAGAAAGATCAGGACTATTTTCAGCTTCATGGAGAAAAACAACTTCTTTGTTTGGTAAATAAACATTAGTAAACACTAGCTAAAGACTAACGAAGGCAAAACTAGTAGCTGAAATCATAAATATTGCAAAACACCAGCAGAACAGTCAGTAAAAGTAGCAAATATTAGTAGCAAAAAGTTAGCTAGGAGTATCAAAAGCTAGTGATAAGCTAAAAGTAGCAAAATGCTAGATAAAGGCTAAAACTATTAAAGGACTAGGAATAAGCTAAAAACGGCTAACAGCTAGCTAAATGTTGACTGAAAAGTAAAATATCATAATGCTACCTGAAAGCTAAAAGTAGCAAAATGTTAGCTAAAACTATCAAAGGACTAGGAATAAGTTAAAAACAGGTAACAGCTAGCTAAATGTTGACTAAAAGGTTAATTATCAAAATTCTATCTGAAAACTAAAAGTATCAAAATGTTAGCTAAAAGTATCTAAAGGTTAGAAATGTGCTAAAAATAACAAATAGCTAGCTAAATGTTTACTAAAAAGTAAACTATCATAAAGCTTCCTGAAAGCTAAAAGTAGCAAAATGTTAGCTAAAACTATCTAAAGGTTAGAGATATGCTAAAAATAGCAAATAGCTAGCTATGTTTACTAAAAAAAGAAAATATCAAAATGCTATTTGAACACTAAAAGTGGAAATAGGTGAACTATGAGTATCAGAAGGCTAGTGATGAGTTTGAAGTAACAAAAGTTTAAATAAAATTTATTAGCAGAAGATAACAAAACAAATTGATTTTCTATTAACTTAATATGTTGGTGTTTTTCTACATGAATAAAACCTTTTGTAAAAAAAAAAGTTCATCGTTTTGAAAAGTATTAAATTTACAAAAAACAAAAGTCACAATAACTCCTGAATGAGCTGAATGTTTTGATTTATGAACATTTAAAACTGCAGATAGTCTGCAGAAGCAGCTCAGTAGTCTCACAGTTACAGTCATTATTTTTGTTCAGGGTCGTGTGTTCAGACCACTTTAGTTTGATGGTTCTGTTGAAACATTTCGAACATTTCTGACCTTCTGGTCCAGATGTTTAAGTCGATGCTTTAACATGACGTTAGCTTCAGCTGTTGTTCCTCTTCTTCTTGACAGCTCACTCTGAGGAATGAGTCGGAGTTAAAAATATATACATTAGTTTTGTTTCATATCAAAGTTATAAATTCAACAAGCTGATTAATTAGTCTGATTAGATTTTAATCATTGGAACCAAACTAACGACTTTGCTCTGTTGAAATGAACATTTCCAGGAGCCACATCACCTGGTCTCAGCTTGTTAGCATTGATCCCAGCAGCAGGTCTCAGTCGACTGGAAGGGGACCAGGACTCAAAGCGACTCAGAATCATTTATAGGTCCGAGTTCAGCCCAGTTCTCTCTGTCCAGAGGAGCAGCAGGTTCCAACGCTGGACTTTTCAGTCAAAAGGCGGGGGGGTCGGAGCGTCAATGAGCTGCCCTTTGAGAAAAGTTTATGAAATTATCCAATTAGGGCCTTCTGGACGGGGAGACAGAGACAAGGACGGAGAAGAAGGAGTCTTTTTTTCTTTCCCTCCTCCTCCTTTCAGAGAAACGGGCCTCAGCGTGGATTAATCACTCTGTCTGAGTGAATGAATGCTCACTCACATCCTCTAGGCCTGTTTCTTACAATTACCTCGTTAGACAATAAAACTCACGCCACGGAGTCTGCTCGGGCCTCTCTGCGCCCACTCTACCTTTCCTCTTAAACTGCGCTGCATTTCTTTTTTTTACACTTTCACCTGTTTTATGCCGTCACGTCTCACTTCTCCTTTTTCCTTCGATTTTTTTTAGGTTTTCTCTCCTCAGTCTGAAGAGAAACTGAGCAGCCGTGAAGGAAGTTTTCAGATTTTTAGGTCTCGGCTTGATTTTTGAGTGAGAGTTCACGGAGTTCACCTTCTCTTACCCTGAGCAGAGCTGATAACGAGTTTTACAGAAAAACATTTTATTCTGGCAGTTTAATCAACACATTTAATTTCTCTTTCCCACAGTTTAGGAAGGAATGACGTTAAAATCAGAAAAAATTTAAACCAGGTTTTTTGGGTATAAAGATGCCCCGCGGATGCCTTTTATAAAGATGTTTTCCAGGCATGTTCAACTTGGTGAAGACCTCAGGGACGACCAGGGATACCCTGGAGAGACTATAGCCGAGGTTTATGAGGCCCAAATCTGTCATTAGCACTACTTGTCCGGTTGTAGTTGGGTTTATAAGGCCTAAATGTGTCAATGCTACATCTGGCCGAGTTGTAGTTTGGTTTATGTTGCCCAGACTTGTAATTGCCACTACTGGCCCGGTTGTAGTTTGGTTTATAAGGTCTAAATGTGTAAATGCAACAACTGACCCAGTTGTAGTTTTATTTATAAGGCCCAAATGGGTCAGTACCACTACTGGCCCGGTTGTAGTTGGGTTTATAAGGCCCAAATGGGTCAGTACCACAACTGACCCAGTTGTAGTTTGGTTTATAAGGCCCAAATGTGTCAGTACCACTACTGGCCCGGTTGTAGTTGGGTTTATAGGGCCCAAATGTGTCAGTACCACTACTGGCCCGGTTGTCGTTTGGTTTATAAGGCCCGAGACCCAAATGGGTCAGTACCACTACTGGCCCGGTTGTAGTTGGGTTTATAAGGCCCAAATGGGTCAGTACCACTACTGGCCCAGTTGTAGTTTGATACACGTGGCCCAAATGTGTCAGTACCACTACTGGCCCGGTTGTAGTTGGGTTTATAAGGCCCAAATGGGTCAGTACCACTACTGGCCCAGTTGTAGTTTGGTACACGTGGCCCAAATGTGTCAGTACCACATCTGGTCTGGTTGTGGTTTGGGTTATGTGATAGATGGGTCAGGGCTTGGAGTATGTAATAAAAATTAACCACACCAATGTTTATGTCTTTATTTGTAAAATTGACGAGTTATTTACAGTTTATTGGTTATAAATGTGCGTCTAATGATGAGAAGTTTATTAAAATCTCTTGTTTGTCCCTTGTTTGAAATGGTGGTGGGGGACATTAGTTCTTATTTTATTTTACCTGACAACATCGACACAAAGAAGTGAGGATAATCCAGACGTTTGGAGGACAAACAGCGTCTTGTGTCGGTCGGTCAGATAACCCAGAGACTCAGAGTTTACTTCCAAACAAATAACAGGAAGCTGTGCCGGCAGCGCTGCGAGAACTCCCAACAATCCCCACCCTTGTGTTTCTTGTGCTGGCTTAACTTTACGACCTCCTCTGGCCCCACGTCGCCTCGGTCAGATGTGGTCCGGGGCGGTTTGACGCTGAGCAGCAGCGCTGGGTATTGTTTCAGTCGGGGATCGTTTGTTGGTCCAGTTCCTGCCAGAATTAGAGCCTGAACACCGACCCGTGGTGGGCCTGTGGAGAAACTGTTGGACCTTTCCAATGAAGAGGAGGGAGCTGTAGGTTTCTCTCTCAGCTGCTCTGTGTCAAGATGTTTTGTTTTTCTGTCCTTAATGGAAAAGTGGACTCTTGTTTCATCATTTGAGTCGCCTTTTTGTCCAGTAATCTGTAATAGTGCTCTGCTAAAAGCTCCTCTGTCTTTGAAGCTTTTGTTTTTAAATGAGGGGAAAACACCAGTTGAAACTCGTCAGGTTTCATCTCCTCACAGCAAAGTGAAGCATTTTATTCATCGTAAACAGTGAAAACTGAGCCCAGCTGTTTTCTCTGAACTCCTCGGTAGTTAAGTGGACATGTTGGGCGTAAACAGGATGGGTTAGATGGTGAAAACAACTCGTTAGAAGATCTTTAACCTGGTTACTTTGTTGACTGTAGTTAGTGAGGTAGATTTCCAAAAATTAGATTATTTGGGGTTAGCTAACTGATGCTAGTTGCAGTTAGCATCAACTAGCTAACACCAACACAAGTTGTAAATATCTGAGTTTTCACTTTTTATATTTTCTGTAGCTTTAATGCAACTAATTAGTTTTTACATCAGGGGTGGCCAATTAGGTTCCTGGTGGGTAATGTGCCCCCCCCCCCCCCAACCCCTCTGATCCACACCTGGTTTTGATCCACTTTTGGATTTTACTCCTGAGAGTTTGTAGTTCTCTTCCAAACCCTGCTTTAGAAAACAGCTAAAAGTACCAAAATGTTTGTTTAATGTAGTAAAACGCTAAAATCATCAAAAGGCTATTAAAATGATTCATACAAGTTAAGTGCAGCTAAAGGCTAGCTGAAGGCTAAAAGTGGCGAATGGTTAGCTAAGGGTAGCAGAAGACCAATTTTAAGCTAAAAGTATCAAAAGACTAGCAAGAATCTAAAACTACAATGTGTAAGTTATAAGTTAAAAAAACAAAAAGCTAGCTAAATGCTTCCTAAAAACTAAATGAAGCTGGAGGCTAAACATAGCAAAAGGTTAGGCAAAAGTATAAAAAAAATACTTATGAACAGCTAAAAGTGGCTAAATTTATGCTAAAAATAGCAAATGGATAGTTAGACACAAAAAGTAGCATAGGCTAGACAAAAGTTAAAAGTATCAGAAGCTAGAAAGAAACTAAAAAGCAAAATGTTAGATGTAAGCTAAAATTAGCAAAAGCTTATTTGAATGCTTGAATAATTGTAGCTACAGGCTAACTGAAAACTTAAAGCAGTAAAAAGTTGGCTTAAAATGAAAAGGCTAGCAAAAGATGTGAGTGGCCAAAAATTCTTGATAGAAGTAGCAAAATTTTAGTTAAATGTAGCAAAAAGCTAACTTGTAGCTAAAAGTAGCAAATGTCTAGGAACAACTGAAAACTGTCAGAAGTTATAAAGAAACTAAAAACTGCAAAATGTTAGACCTAAACAAAATATAGCAAAATGCTAGCTATATACTAAATGTAGCTAAAGGCTAAAAGTATTAAAGGTTTAGATAAATGTATCAAAAAGCTAATAAATGCTAAACGTTTCAGATAGAGCTGGGTGGTATACCGTTTTGTACCGAAAACCGGTTCTTATTTTCGTTATGATATGAATTTCGGACATACCGGTTTAAATAGTCTGAACACGTTCGGAACATTTCGTCGCAGCCGCCAGTGAATTGTTTCC